>JANHFK010001825.1:57713-70934 GCA_036250565.1 Sibynophis collaris | reverse complement strand
GCACATTGCTGGCTCATATTTAAATGGTTGTCCACCAGGACTCCAAGATCCCTCTCACAGTTACTACTATTGAGGGATATACCACATATACTGTACCTGTGCATTTTGTTTTTCTTGCCTAAATGTAGAATCTAAAATGAATCTTAAAGCACTCTCTTTTTTTTCAGGCTTGGGAAAAGAGATCCAACGTTATGATAAGATGTATTACTGAAGCATTACAATACCATTATATATGTTCTCTTTTAACCCCCTTTATCCCCTCAACGCTCCAGAGATTAAAATGGTGGGGAAAGAATTTCTGGACCATCCTATGGAGAAAAAAATCAATATTCCGAGAAGAATCCCAGAAACCAGCTGGCAAAAGATGTTTGAAAAGCTGCCTCAGCAAGATCAGTGAGCATTAACATTTTGCAAATACCTGAATATTATTAAATACAGGTGGTCCTTGACTTACAATCTTTTGTTTAGTGACCACTTAAAATTACAACGGTACTGAAAAAAGTGAGTTATTGTCATTTTTCACATTGCAGCATCCCTATTGTCACATAATCAAAATTTGGTCGTTTCGCAATTTGCACGTTTTTATGACAATTGCAGATCAGGTGACCACCTTTTGCAATAATTTGACAAGCAATGTCAAATGGGGCAGATACTTCACAACTGTATTACTAACTCAACAACTGCAGCGATTCACTTAACAACTGTGCAAGAAAGATCGTGAAATGCAGCAAAACTCACTTAATAGCTGTCACGCTTAGCAACAGAAATTTTGCGCTGAATTGTGGTCATAAGTGAAGGACTACCTTTTGACAGTTCTGCTTTCAAGGCAGTCAGGAATCTGCACCCTGATAATGCAATGTAAATAATTAAGAAAAGATTCTTATTTTCTGAACCTCCAGAGTACAGTAGAAAATAGTGCATGGAGACCAGAATTCAAATTTACTGTCTGTTTGCCTCTTTTTATTTTCTGGGTTCACACCATATATGAAATATACACACACAACCCCTAATCAGGTTCAAAGCCAACCAAATGCAGCATCTTTAGTTGAATATTATTATTTTTTTGCAATAAACAGTTCTTCAACTTCCCAAGTTATGAAATAGGCAAAGTAAAGGTCTTCACATATTTTCGTCAGCTAGCAAAGCCAGCAGTCAGAAAGTCTTGGAGTTCTACATATGGAGGTTGCCAGCCCAACATCACAAAGTAACATATTTAGCTTCATATATAGTTCACCCTTAATGACATACATTCAGTTTGTTCTTTGTGACCAAAATATTTTTCAGCCCTGAAATGGGCTGAAAAGCCATTTTTGATTGATTGGTAACTATTTACAAATCTAAGCAATTTCTTATTTATTTTCAGAAACCAGAATTCCAAGTGCAATTCTGGGCTTATAAAAATTAAGAGCATTGGGCACAGGTAATGTTTGTGCCTTTCAGGAAAACGGAAAGAGGATGGTTCATAGATCCTTTAAAAACTCATAAAACTGTGTTGAATTTGGTTAGGTAACTGTTGAAAATATTAATTCTCCCCCAAGTACACTGGAAATTCTGATGTTACCATAACCGTGCCATCCATCAAACAAGTTTCAAAAATGCAACCTCTGGGTGCTGAAAAAATAATTCACACCTGCTTTAGGAGGTGAGCAGGGCTGTGTCTGCTGCCCAAATAGTCTTTGCATTCATTACTACTTCAGCAGTTCCCCTGCCCAGGTATGCCTCCGTCAACCTTAAGGCTCACTCTGAAAGCTTAGAATAGTAGAGAATCTCATGATATATTCCTGAGGACTAGCTTTATGAAAGGTACAAGGAATCAGGTTCATACAGTGGTGGCAATAAATTTGACAAAGGATGCTAATTTCAACGACGCTTTTTGTTTGCCTAAAAATGTCAGACTTCCCTTAACAGAAATAATAGTCTTGTTGCCACCACTGTATGAACCTAATTGCTTTTAGTAAATCCATCATGAAGCTAGTCCTCAGGAAATATGTCATGAGATTCTATATACTATTTTAGGCTTTTGGAGTGAGAATATTAGCTTTCCTTTTTTTATTCTTTTGCTATAGCATGTGATGCGCTATGCTGATAAAACAGGTTGGTGTGGTAGTCATTGGTGCTGGCAGTAGCAATAATACCTTTCCTTCTTCTACAGAAATTTCTTCCAAAATGGAGGCTTCGTCCTTGCCCTCAATTCAAGTCTTATTGCCTTAATATCTAATAACTTATTTAGGAAGATTCTGCATGTCACACAGGCTCGTTATTCATCCATTGTAGCCGTGTCCTTCTTGCCAATCGCCACAACTACAGTTGCTTATGAGGCCACAGTAAATCACGCTTTGAGGACAGGTATGTGTTAAGACTTCATCCAAATAATTCAGTAATTTTTTTTCTATCTCTGTAATAACTATTCTGGTATTTCTAGCATGGCATAGACTTACCTTCACTGAGCCAGATTGGATTCCATCCTCTTTATTACATGGTGTGTCTCTTTAATAAATAACAATTTCTAGTGGTGGTTCTGGAATTGGTTGTCCAAGTTTGCTTTTTTTTTTTTTTTTAATTGTGCACCACAAAACAGAACCCAGTTTAGTAAATAGTGTGTAATAGTTAAGTAAGATCCTGGTACTTAACTGCTCCAGAGGAAGTAAGCCTTATTTTAAAGTTGTAACTCCAATTCTTACGAGTTCCTTTTTTTTCCATTCACTGCACTGTACAATTCCCAGAATAATTTCCAACATATTTCATCTTTTTATCATGCTTGGTTAGGGTGCTAGAATGCCTTCCCGTTTCCAAAGGTTCTATTTTCAAAGAGATTCTGAGCAATATTACAAAATACAATATTACAAAAACAGAACTTAAAAATACAGTTAGAAATATAACCACCCAGAGAAAACCCTAGAATTCATAAAGATTTGACAGGAAGTCCCCAAGCGCTCTGTTCAGGCCAACAGAGTGATGACTTAAGAAACTTGAAATATCCAGGACGCTAAGAGAATGGTCATCATATCTTTGGTGAATGCTGTTTATTAGAAGTTGTGTCTTGTCAATACATCACCGGGGGACTGCAACAGAATAGGCATGCTTCCTGAATCTCATAAGAGAGATCTCACAATTAATTGACTGGGCCTGGAGCACCTATTCCTGGGGGTAGAAGTGAATGGATGCAAATGGACTCTCAAATAGCCAGGCCCTTTTCCGTGAAAATCCAGCACCTTGAATTGCACCTAGAAGCCATGTGTCAACTTGTGCATGATGACTAGCACCTTGAATTGCACCTAGATTAGAAGCCAATATGCAGCTTGTTCATTAGCAATGATACATAACAAAAAGTTCCCATCACTACTCTTAACTGCTGCATTTTGAACCAGCTATAGCTTCTGGATAGTCTTCAAGGGCAGACCCATGTACAGCACCTTGCAATACTTCAATTGCCAGGTAATCAGATTCCAGTTGAGAATATTAATCACGTTTTTACATGAAGATGTACACCACAGGCTTACTTTTTTCTCTGGCTGCTACATTGTGGAGAAGTGGCAACTTTACTGAAGCTCTACCAGTTCTAAGGCAGAAGCATCCAATAGGATATGTTTTCCAAAGTCTATTTTATGAAACATTCTTTAAGAAATTACTGATAAAACTAAAGCAGCACTGGAAAAGACATCAGCAGCAAAATTAGGACAGGCATCAATATAGTCTGAATAATCTGTTTTTTCTGATAGTATTGCAACCAAACTAGAATAAACTCCTTTTTAAATACAGAATTTTTCCTCTGATCCATTATTTCTCAACCATGGTAGTTTTTAAGATATGTGGAATTCAATTCCCAGAAATCCCCAGGCCATCCTGGGAGTTGTAGTCCACACATCTTAAAAATTGCCAGGGCTGTCGGAGAAAAAGTGATTGAAGACATATAAATCTGCATTTGGAATGGGTAGTTTGAAAAATCCAAGGCCCAAAAAATTAGGCATCTCATTTAAACTTGTTTTGAGTGTTCTTTTGCAATGGAAATCAGAAACAATTCTATGTTCCTTCATGTTTGATTAGGACCACCAGAAAGGGTGATAAGACATCCTGGAGCTCCCTATACAATCTACAGAAAACTAGCTAAGATATTAGCATGCCTAAAGGTGTGCTTCCATAATTTAAAAATAATTAAAATAACCCTGGGCCAATTACTTTGCAGACCATGTAGCAAAATTTGGCATGAATTACTGTACTAATTTATGGTTCAGGGAGAAGGAAGGAAGGGTGGAGGGAGAGAGAGAGAGAAAGGAAGAAGAAAGCAAGCACTGGAATTCGGGACACTTTAAATGTTTCAGAGGTGCTTGAAACATAGCATTTTATGTCACATGTTCCATACCTAACATAATCCCACAAGAGGAACATTGTCAACATGAAGCATGTCCATTGAAGTTTTTCTGGGACAGGATTTTAAACCACAAATACTAATTCAGTTCATTCCATTATTGTTTCAGGTAATTTAAATTGTGAAATCTGTGCTATGGTGAGAGGCGGTTTAGTAGGAGCTGTCATGGGCTTTTTCTATCCCGTCATTCTAGCGCTGCCTCTGAACGCATTGCTGGCTACAAGGTATGTTTCAACCACATTGTTATATTAAGCAGTCCGTTAGCATTTTATTTGCAAGAACCAAGATGGTGTTTTATTTGTATTTGAAAATCGCTATTTTTTTTAAAAAAAAATCATTTACTTGAAAATCAAATGTCTACAAAACTGCTTATAAACTTCCATTTTTCTGGAATTTCTGGGCATAATTCCAAAAATCCTATTTATCCATTGCTTGTTTTGCGAAGATAAGCCTGTTTTCATATATAAGCATTCATTGGTGATCTTTCACTGTTGGAACTATGTGGGTAACAAAAACATTGGTATTTAAGCCTTACTTGTATGTAATTATCCAACATGATTGTGTAGATTGTAGGATTCTGTATCTTCCCGTCTTATGTACTAAATTATTTTCTTAATTTAAATGTTTTCTTCAACTTCATGAGAATATGGGTAGTCCTTGGCTCATGATGGCAACTGGGATCAGAATCGCCTGGCAAGAGCAACTTTCATAGTCCTGGATGCTGTCATTAAGGAAAACTGCAATTCATTAAGCAGCTTCCAATTCCCTATTGTGTGAAGCCAGTAGAAAATGTCAGAAATTATGATCACCTGACCATGGGACATTGCAATGTTGTAATCTTGTTGGGATCCAATCACATCGCCATGGGGATCCTGCGATGGCCAGAACTTGAAGTCAGCACCAACGTAACTTCGAATGGTCACTGAACAAGTGGTCATAAAACAAGGACTACCTGTAGGAAGAGGGAACAGGGTTTTAGAGTGTAATGAATTAACATTACAATTAAAACCCATTATTGCAAAAGCTTTACACCTAAATCTATACCCTTCTTTATACAAGTAGTTCCACAAGCTACAACCACAATTGAGCCCAAAACTGTCATTGCTAAGCAAGTCAGTTGTTAAGTGAGTTTTGCCCCCATTTTACAATCTTTCTTGCCACAGTTGTTAAGTGAATCATTGCAGTTACTAAGCTAGTAATATGTTTGTAAAGTAAATCTGGCTTCCTCGTTGACTTTGCGTGTCAGAAAGTCGCAAAAGGTGATCTATTTGACCCCAGGACACTGCAACCATCATGAGCCAGTTGCCAATTTTGATCACATGACCACAGCAATGCCGCAACTAAGTGAAAAATGGTCATAGGTCGCTTTTTTCAGTGCTGTCGTAACTTCAAATGGTCACTAAATGAATGCATGTAAGTTGAGAATAACAACATTATTCAGGGATGGTAACTTTTAGAAAGAAACTCTCAACAATTTATTTCCTTCTCGGTAGTAGAGTCCATTTTAAACTGGGAAATGGGTCCTTTTTAACAGAGTGACAAAGCTGTTAATTCCTAAGTTATCGCAGTCTTAGCCAAACTCTTCTTCACAACCTTTTCTCCCTCTTCCAGGTACTACACTGCTCCCTTGCCAAACAAAGAGAATGCAGTGCGATTCTGGGTCACACTTAGTAAACCGATTTTCAAAAAGATGAGACTTGCTGCTCTCCTGCAAGTTGCTTTTGGCGCGTACCTTGGCTCAAGACACTACGATATATATCTCAAAGCAATCCGCCTGCCTGAACCTGGAAGGGATCCCGAGGAAATCAGAGAATAAAACTTTTAAAAGGTGTTTAGCTTTTATTTGATTGCAGTTCTTTCAAGGTCTGGATAACTTCTGAACATTCTAGTCTGGTTCGGGTCATTTATATATCAACTTTGTGAAAATGAGGAAACTGAGACACCATGACCACCCCCAAATCCCAAGGAGAATCTTAAAGCCTCTTGTACTGTACTGCAAGAGAGTAACCAACAACATTGGGTGAATGAGAAAAGCAACAACTAAACTTTTGGGGAGGGAAGTAAAGAGGTACTGTTGAAAAAGAAGCTGTGTATCAATATACTTATTTATATAAAGTTTATAAATACACTTATCTATATATGTACACAGCAACAAATGTATCCAATATATAGACCCCTTTAGTGGTGGGATCCCCCCGGTTTAACAACCTGATCGCGCAATTTGCGCGTGCAGTTTGAACAAATCTTCACTTCCTGGTTTCTTCGGAGGAGTAACACAGCTGATTCGCATGGCAATCCTCTCTACTGCGCAAAGCAGTTGAGAAGATAAAGGTAGGAAAATAGCGCGGGACAAACCAGTTGATCATCGGAGCTACCGGTTCTCCCAAACCAGTCTGAACCGGTAGAATACCACCCTTGGAGCCCTTCCTGGAGCACATGAAAAGCATTGAGCAATATTTCTAGTAACCCAGCATAGATTGTTGATATATATACGGGAGAGTTGACACAAGTATTTCTTGTATATTTCCAGAACAAAATGGAAGGCAATTTCATGCAAGACTCCAACAATAACTCAATCTAATCAGTGAAAAAAAATGGTAGCATAGCTAACAACACAGGCAGTCCTCAACGACCAGTTGCTTAACACCAGCTCAAAGTTGCAACAGACCTTCCCAGAGCTACTTGCAACTCATTTTCAAAATCCCAATGGCTGCACTCAACCCTAAAGATAAAGGTATCCCCTGTTCAGCTGTGTCCGATTCTGAGGGGCAGTGCATATCTCAAGTTTCTTAGCCAAGGAAGTCAGCGTTGTCCACAGACCTTTCTGTGGTCATGCAGTATGACTATGCCAAGACGCACGGAAGCCTGTTATCTTCCTACCAAAGTGGTATTAATTATCTTGCATTTGCATGCTTTGGGTGAGCGCGGCTCTCGAACCTGGGCTGTCAGCTTTGCAGCTGACAAGCTCAGCATCCAACTGCTGAGCTGTTGCGTCCCCTGCACACTCCTCTATGGTCATGTAACTGCATTTTGAGCACTTTGGCAGATGGCTCACCTTTACAACAATTTGCAGTGGCCCATGATCCCAGCAGCAGTTTGTGCTGTTTCGGAGAGGGGAGAGGAGGGCTCTATTACGATCCAACTTGAGGACTACCCATAGGGGAACTAAATCATACAGCTGGGGCTTTCATCAGAAATACTTGTGCGCAAGAAAAGTTTTGGAAGATCTCGTACTTCAGAATTCTTTCCTTAAGCAAATCAGTTGTTTAAGAATTATAAGTTGAGCTTCAATTTGCTGGGATATACCTATTTCCAAGTTTAGATAGCCACATTACTATTACACAAAGAACAAGCAAGACGTTAAATCTGTTTAGTGGCCAATCCAGTATTCAGAGTACCACTTGCCCATCTTCCCAGTAAGTCCCCATAGGCCTCTATTTTTGCTAGTCGCCCCTATTCACTTATTACTGCACCTACCTGCCCTATCAAAGATGTGTTTGAATAACATCCTTATATGTACTGAAATGTAAGACAGGATGGCAACTCTAATTCTCAAAAGAGATGCTGCCGTCAAATGGAATTATCCCACAGGGGCAAGGGCTCATTAAAGGCCTCAAGTATCTAAATTAACTATTGCCAAGAGATACATCCTCATTAAATATGAGTCATGTCCTCAGCATCTTTCAGCGTGTGCAGGGCTGATGGTGGAGTAGAAATTTTAACTGTGAAGCTAAGGCCCACGTCACTGTGGGGACACTGGCTGGGAAATTAGGACTGCATGAAGGAAATTGTAAACACTGTGGGTATGAGAGCGAGATTTTCAACTCAAATCTGGAACTTTCTCCAAAGTTGAAGAATTGAGACCATCTGAAGGAAACTGGTCTCCCACTCAAAACGCAGTCCAAACCCAATCATTCTGCAGTACAGGTAGTCCTCGAGTTATGACCCACAATTGAGGCCAAAATTTTATGTTGCTAAGAGAAACGTTTGTTAAGCAAGTTTACCTTGTTTTATGACATTTCTCGCCGCAGTTGTTAAACGAGTCTGGATTCCCCATTGAGTTTGCTTCTCAGGTCGCAAAAGGAGATCACATGACCTTGGGGCATAGCAACGATCATAAATATGAACTAGTTGCCAAGCATCTAAATTGGATCATGGGATGCTGCAGTGGTCATAAGTGTGAAAAAGATTAAGTCAGTGCTGTTGTAACTTTGAACGGTTACTAAATGAGCTGTTTTAAGTCGAGGACTACCTGCATATATAGGATGCTGAGTGACTAGTTGCTCAGACCTAAATTATTTTTATGTGTCTAAAGCTCAAATACTTACTAATGAAAGTACCATTTATCTTTCTCATATGCCTACTTGAAAAAGTCCACATTTAACTACTTTCTAAGATTGTATTTAGTACCTTTTATTAAGTGTAGTTCTAGTTATGTTAATATACACCCAGACATGAGTCATATTAGTGAGGTTTTTTAATTAGAAAAGGCTAGATAAATTCAGATCATATGTGAAATCCAAAATGGTATGTTTCAAACCCACAATAAGCCACTTTTTAGACATTTTACCTCCAAACCAAAGAAAAATTGGGACGCTTCCATTTTGCAAGGTGAATATGGGTATCCTTGCCTTACAACGGTTCATTTAGTGACTATTCGAAGTTACAGGGGCACTGAAAACAGTGACTTATGACCATTTTTCATACAACCACTGCAGCATCCCCATGGTCATGAGATCAAAATTCAGATGACTCTTAATTTATGATGGCTGCAGTCCTGGGATCATGCAATCACTTTTTGTGACCTTCTGACAAAAAAAAAAGCATTTAAAAAAAGATGTTGAGACTTTGGAAAAAGTGCAAAGAAGAGCAACAAAGATGATTAAGGGCCTGAAGACAAAAACATGAGGAATGGTTGCGGAAATTGGGTGTGGCCAGCCTAGAGAAGACATAATAGCAGTATTCCAGTGCTCAAGGGGCTACCACAAAGAAGAGGGGATCAACTTATTTTCCAAATTTTGCATACAAATCTAAAGCATAAAGATCAGATTTCAATTGGAGCATCTTATTCATACACAATCCGGACTTGGAATCCTTAAATAACACAATTGTTATCTAGTTTATAGAAATATTTTGTTCATCTGAGTATTAGCAATACCCAGACCCCCAAAATACTATTGAAAATTATATGCCATTTGGTTAAATACTACATAGACTTCGTAAAATGAACTGCGCTGTCTGAACAGTACTTAATATGAACATCCTTCTAGTCAATAAAGCATATTGCAGTTTCTTGTATGGATAAAAACTGACAAAATATCAGCTACAGATACCAAACTTTGTGGAATTGACAGGAATAAAAACCCCAAAATGCATAGGTATAATCAAGCAGAGAGCAAATGTTTAAATGGCCACTTCAAATTTTAATTGTAGGAACTAAATTAAACTAAACACTGTTTTGGTAATGCCAAATCAGATCTTAAAAGTTGTCACGGTTGGACACCCCTGGTTTAGCCAGAAGTTTTTTTTGGGGGGGGGGGGACAACAGGTCTGTGCGTATATGGCTTTAGGGGAAGAATCTGGGGAGGCCCTTACTGCACGAGATTTTTTTCAGGAAAACATGAATGGGAAAAACTAATTCACCCTGGAGGAGACAGAGAAACTAGGATGAGAGGCGTATTTAATTTGTGGAACATCAAGAATGAGAATGAATGGAATCATGCAACAACCTTGTTACATATATGGGTAGTCCTCAACTTAACAACCACAATTGGGGCCAGAATTTCTGTTGCTAACACAATGACCAAGACAGTGAGGGAGTTCCACCAGATTTTACGACCATTTTTGCCAGAGTTAAGTGAATCATTGCAGTTAAGTGACTCCTGTGATTGTTAAGTGAATCTAGCTTTCCTCACTGACTTTGTCAGAAGCCAGCAGGGAAGACTGCAAATGGCAATCACATATCCATGGGAGGCTGCGACTGTCATAAATATACATGAAGTGCCTGAATTTTGATCATGTGACTGCAGAGATACCCAATGATTGTAAGTGTGAGGGCCAGCTATAAGTCAGTTTTTTTCAATGCCATGGTAACTTTGAACCGATGCTAAATAGATGGTTGTTAAATTGAGGACTATCTGTAAGGCTTTTTTTTTTTATCAGCAGCCTGTTTCCCAGGGAGGGTGAAAAAAATATATGTAACACGTTTAGTGAGTTGGTACAATTCAGCCATAGCTGAAGTATGTCACTGTACATAGTTGATTTTTTTAGTGATCAACATAAAATAATTTGTAAATGCAGAAATTTTAGTTTTCCTCATTATTGTTTAAATCTTGTCACTGTTTTTTAATCTTGTATTAAGTACATTTTTAAACCATGGCTGAAAATCACTATAATTCTGAAAATCAGAATTATAAAAATCTATATAAAACAAGTAGTTTTAACTGCCTTGTATATGGTTAGTATTCTCAAGCATGGAAATATATATATGAGATCAATACATTTTGCCTGAGCAAGGTAATGGCTAGTGGTTATTTTCTATACTAAAAGAAATATTAAATTCTTGTTTAGTTTTGCAATTTTTATATTAGGTAAACCATTCTAGGAGCATTTGATGAAAAATGATACAGAAAACTAGCATCCTAAATAAATACTGCTACATCATTATCAATCACAAAAAAAACCCCTCTGAATTACTAAAATAAATCGATCCCCAGCCAGAAATATACACACAATTATATTGGTTAATCTATAATACATCTCTTAACACTGTACAAATCATTTCTCAATTAGCCACCCAGCCAAACCACCATTTTATAGAAAATTCAGAGATTTGATAAAAAAAAACAGCCTTGAGTCTTTGACTGAAAGGTAAACATTTTTAATTTGAATAATGTCCTCATAAGTATGCCTGAATTACTTACACAGAAACACTGACATATTTTTGAAGTACTATTATGATATTCCATTCAAGCTTTAATTTCAAGAAATATTCAATCAAACTGGTTAACAAGGACAAAATATTTGCAAATCTATTTGGCTTGAATATGTTTTAGTAGGCACTAAAATCCCTGCAGGTCTTCACTTCTGGGCTTTTGCCTAAGCAAATGTGTCACTCACTTTCTATGCTGAGAATGGTATTCAAGGCAACAGTTTATTTTTCAACGACACACATGGTTAAATACCCAGAATATATATATTTAATCTCACAACACTTTAAATCATACAAAAAAAAGAGGATTTCATTTCACAATAATGCAACATTAACAAAATGACTTATGTGAAAAGCAATTTAAAAAGGCATTTGCTTCTTGAAATACAACCACAGACAAGTATGTGTCACAAATCTTTCCTCCTGTTGGCCGAAGCCTCTCAGCAATAGAAAAAAGGAACCACTAAATTCTATCGAGTCCCAAGAGAATAAATAAATGAATTATGGACAATAAATTGCTGCCATTTTAAGTTATTGAAGCATGATTAAAAACCGAGAAACTTGTCTATATTTTCATATTTCAGTTTATTATCTGGCAAGGACTATTACATTTAGAAGACTTCTTTAAAAATAGCCACTTACTAAGTATGGGATAATATCAAGAAATGAACTGGCAAAGAAATTAGTTCTCTGCAGTGCTTCGGCTGCCTTAAGAAAAGACTTGCCAGTTTCCTTGAAGATACTCCTACTGATTTAGAGATGAGAATATGTACATTCATATAGCATATGTGACAATAGAAGGGAAAACAGCTACCGTACATTAATTAAAAGAGAATTAAAACAGTCTTCGCAGCAATCCTAATTCTATCTTGGGAAATTTAAGGTGTTATCAATGTCTGATACATGAATAAAAGTTTGAACAATTTAGTCAATTTCAGAATATGAAAACATGAAATAACCAGGGAGAAAGCAAATGCTTTTTTTTAATGATGCCACTTTTCACATCAGTATATTTAATTTCTTGCTAGATTGGATTAGTTGCTCAAAACATCAACGTTACCCTGTTCAGTGTTGTTTTCAAAGTGAAATACAGCCAATGCCCTGTTACCTTGCTCCCTTTTTCTCATACTACCTTTTAAAATAAAGCAGGAAGGGTGGCCAGCAGCTGGTCCCGTCTCTTCTGCCCATGACAGCTGTATCCACTTCAGCATAAAGAAAAACAAGGATGCTAAATATACACATACTTCATTAAACAGCAAGGTTTCACAAAGAAAATCTTGTGGTTGAACACATAAAGACTGCAACAGATTTTGAGAATTTTGCATTTTATTCATAGGATAAATATTCATATGTTTCTAATTCAAGACAAGATAAGAGGGAGCCTCCTTTGTGGAGGCAACTGATTTTTCCAGGTTTAATATTCTTTGTGAAACCTCACTTTACATTATTTCACAACCCTTATTTCCCCATTTTACAGAAGTTTAAATATAAAGCACTTAAACACAACAGACAGTTGATGCAGGGAAAACGTATAGCCCCCAAACCAGCATGAGCTTGTCAGCAGAAAATCTTCCTCCACCCTAGACAGGAACAATTGCATAAATGTGTGGGGGAGAATATATATTTGATCATTTACTTTTTCCTTTTTAAATTTTTGAAAACTTTCAAACTGGCATGCCACTTTCATCTTAGTACAATTTAGCAAAATACAGATCCCACTTTAAGAGACCTGCATGAGACAAAACTAAACAAAATTTATTAGACTAAAATATTTCTAGGTAGTCTTCAAAATGCATGCAGCAATGTAGTGATAGACCAACACTGACATTACTAAAACAATCTGTGGGCTTATTTGCTTCCTTGCAGATAAGGACACATTATCATAGTAACTGAACAGCCAAGTATATGGACAAATAATCCATCT
>JANHFK010001821.1:95137-120851 GCA_036250565.1 Sibynophis collaris | reverse complement strand
TCTGTCTGTCTGTCTGTCTGTCTGTCTCTGTCTGTCTGTCTGTCTGTCTGTCTGTCTGTCTGTCTGTCTGTCTGTCTGTCGTCTATCTATCATCTATCCTTTTCATATTTTTCTTTCTTTTCATCCCTCCTTTTCTCCCTCTGCACTTTTTGCTATTGCTTTTTTTGTATTTTTCATTATTATTTTAAAAAAATCAAAATTCTCTGACTCTGCATTGGACAAAACTCACACAGGATTCATATGCTTCCCAAAATAAAATAAGTCTTTCATAGTATTAATAGGAAAATGAAATATAGTATATCTATGACTATGCAGTAAACCACTCGTTGATGGGGAAAAAAAGCAATCTGACTAATGCTAAATAAGAGTAGTTCCCTTTAAATGGATATAAAAATTATAGTTTGGCACATCTCTGTAAAAACTAGAGATATACGATAAAACATCTCTGGTATCACCACATTTGATGAAAAAGAACTTAGTTGGGAAATATTTTGGAAATTACTTTCCAATGAAAGTTTAAGCCAAATGCCATTGGTATAGTATGGTTTTCTAATATATACTCAGTTGCCAGGTAGCCAGGGGGCCTATGAAAGATACTATCTTTCCATGTACAATCATGTCTTCAGCAGTTTTCCACCTCCCACTTTCATTGAATCCCAAGGGAATAGAGCAGGGGGGAAATCTCCCTGTGAGTCTTTTTCCTGTGTGAAATTCAGAGAGATTGAAAAATATGCAACCATAAACATCAACACTAGCACTAGAATCTTTTGCTACCGCCAACAACAAAGGGGGGTTAAAAAGATACCAAGGAAAATGGCAACGGCATTCACAAGCTCTCTATGCTCAAACTTAGCTGTTTCTCCATCCCATTGATTGCAGATACCATGCTCTGTCCCTGTCTCAGGGCTGGTGTAATTTTGGAGACGATATGCATGAAAAATAAGAAAGCTTTAGAGCTCTGCAGCTCCACAAGTTTCCTTTGGAAGCAACCTCCGCTACTCCTCAAGGAGATTAAACTAACCTAACCAATCAAGGATAAGAAAGATATGTTCTTTTGGATTTTTCCCTGCCTTTTTGGTTTCAAGGAATGGAAAGAATTTTGGAAGTTGGATGAGGAAAGATAATGCTTCTTGTATATCCATGTAACTCTTATTGCTACTGCCTTGTATTTTTCTCCCTACTTTGCTGTCCTACGTAGCACAAGATTACTTCCTTTAAAGTTTAGCTTTCAAATGGGACTTTATTAGACAACCAGCCCAGGCAAATTTTAGCAGTGGAATGTGTTGAATTCCTTGCCATGAAAGTCATATTCTTTGAAAAATAATGAGGCTATAATAACTAGTTGTACAAGGGTGTTAAAAGGCAGATATTCAAGAGATTTCCAGTATGCGGGGAAAAACGGCAACAGACGTCTAATTTGGCATTTATGTCACATTTTAAACTGATGTCAAATTATGATTATTTCCATAAGACTTTATGTTTATTTGATATCTTTGTGTCCATTTAGTGAAAAAACTAATTGGTTCAGTTACTTGCTGGACATGTGCTCAAAGTATCGCATTGGTTCATGTGATGTGATCATATATTCAAGCAATTCCCTTTTAGACTTACATCACAGAATAATTATTGTTCTGGAAACTGAAGGTTTATACAGATTCTCATGTGGTCTGATATTATACTGTATATCGATGATTTGGAAACTAACACAAAAACCAAGGCACATGTGACTTTTTATATAGCAATGTAAATAAATAGATTAAATCCTGATACTGCAATATCCATGATCTTATCAGTTTATACAATATTCTGAAGAATGTACATATACATTCCTATATATGAATACATGTTTTATAGATAATTAAAAGACTATTTAGAAATGTGGGTTGCATATACTAATTATTACATTAGATGCTTCATCTTTCTTATTAAATATACTGACCTAGACATCCAAGGATAAGAAAGATATATTGTTTTAGAATTTTTTTCTTGCCCTTTATGTTTTAAGGAATGGAAAGAATTTTGGAAGTGGGGTGAAGAAAAGTAAAGCTTCTATATTTTTGTAATTCTTATTGCTACTGTCTTGTGTTTTTCTTATGTTTATTCTATGAAATACTTCATTCCTAAGCTTTATCATCATCATCATCATCAATAGCCTTACTGTCTTCCTAGGAAGTAGTTAGGTCTTATGATGTGATGAAACTTAATCCTTTGTTCCAGTGTTTTAACTACAAGCCAATTTATGACAAAAATTCTAAATGTTTTCTTTCAATCTGAAATAAAATGGTATGATTCAAACCTCTACCTTTTACCTACCTTTAATGTTAGGTAATTTAAGACGTCATTTAGTATGATTAAAAGGTTTCTAATTCTACATCTTTCTAAGTGCTTTCTAACTGTTA
Source organism: Sibynophis collaris (assembly GCA_036250565.1). NCBI lineage: Eukaryota > Metazoa > Chordata > Lepidosauria > Squamata > Sibynophiidae > Sibynophis > Sibynophis collaris. The sequence continues at coordinate 118,452 of JANHFK010001821.1, read as the reverse complement.
AGAGACTCACAGTAGTAAGAAAAATTGAATTCACATTATCAACTGAAAAGTCAAACTTTTATTATTAATTGAAAAAGGAGGAATGGGGTGAAATCTACTAATCTCTAGATTTTATCTATTCAATTATGGAAATATTTATTAGTGTTGTGAAGACTGAAGACATGAGTTGTATCAAGGATTTGGGAGGTGACTTCCTTAGGCACTCACCAGTGTAGCATCTTATAAGCAAAGCATAAGCAAGCTTTTTCTCTTTGATTGTTCCATTGGGAATCTTTGCATGATATTTATTTACAATTTCAAAAGCATTTCTTTGGGACGTTCTGAACATTTCAGAAAGGAATTCTGATTTACACTATACAGCAGGCATTGAAACCATTATACAAAATTTATTTCATGCTAGAATTATTTTGCATAACATTGTGCATGCATTTTATTCAGAATTCTAAATTGCATACAATGCCATTTTGTTGTTTCTTGAAACTCTGAGATAAGTTTATATCGAAGTAGTTTCCTGATTTGTATATTGTAAAGCCCCAGGTGTTGCTGTTGTTGCTTTTAAAAAAAACAATGTTGGTTTCTTTTTTGGTTGAATTCTTTACTGATCACTTAATATAAACAATTTGTCATAAAGGGTCTTCACACTGGATCTATACACCAATAAAGTACAGAGCTGGAAAATTAGTTTAGACCAGCTGTTTCCATCAGGATCAAAAACTGGTCCCAGATTTCACAAGCATGCCAACAAAAACAGACAAGAAAAGAAGATTGTTTGTACATTTTACACAAGTCTAGTTGGATGAAAAGTTCTTGAGTTTCATGTTCTGCGTGATGAATTTATGAAGGCATGGTCAATGTGACTGCCAATTGCACTTTTTAAACCATCCGCCCTTGTGATCATGTATACAAATAAACAATCCATTGCAAAGGAATGTACGGCTTTAGAATATCTTTTACAGTTTGCTACTACAAACATGTAATATGTAAAAGTAAAGAGCTTTGAAGGAAAATATATTACTTTATCTCCCCACCCTCCCCCCTAAAACACCCCTTTAATAGTAAATTAAGTTAACTTGTACAATCTCAGGGGTTTTCTTTTTTTCATGCAATTCATGCTATGAAACAACAACAACGGGGAAAAAAATCTGCCATTTGTTACATTCTGGCCATAGAGAAATCCTGCATGTCTCCCTTTGTGAAACCACATATATCATCCTGCAAACTTGCATGGAGGGAGATTACATTTGTCCAAAGAAGAGGTCTTCTATGCCTGCACAGTTCCACCCAGACGTTTATTATGCCATCATTGTCCATCTCGTTTTCTCCATGTCAAGTCACTTTGACTGCCTCTGTTGGCATATATTTAGCAATGACAGGACTTTCTTTGCAAAGATCTGCATGTAAAGAATATAATCAATACTTGAGCTTCTCTCCTGTGCTTTTCAAACCAAGCTGGGTGTTTTATAGCAAAGAGGAGAAAGGAGAAAGAGCTACATGCAGAGGCAGCCAATTTTCTTCTCCGCCAATATATTTTTTTCCCATGCAGTCAGCCAGCCAGCTACAGACCTCTCTACAGTGTATCTTATTGCTTTCAACATAGAAGAGACACCATGCAAAGTTTTGTCCTACTGCTTGTATTTTGCTCACAATCTTGTAAGGTTCCTATGGCTCAACATTATCCTGAGAAAAGCAAAAATCTTTAGTCATTGGCAAGTTTCAGCATTGGACTATATGACAATCTAACCCACTTCCAAAAAGCCAGTGGATCTACCGGTAGCTAAGAAAAAGCACATACCAGGATGGGGTGCACCACCACAAGGAACTATGTGGTGCCTCCAGCTTAGCATATTATGTACCAATAACATGCAGTGTTATGGCCCGCCAAAGCAACTAATAGTGTCAATTTAGCTCTACATGATGAAGGATCTGGCTGAGATAAGTGTTACTACTACCAGTAGTAACATCAACCCCATGAGATGCTACCAAAAGCCATGATACTTTCAAACATCAGGATCTGCTTATAAGTGACACCACATAAGCTAACAAGAAATTATTTCTTTTCTTTTCCCTCTTTTTATTAGCTTTATGATTAGAATGCTAGAATCTAGAAGACCATTCTTTGCTACTGATCCACAATACAGAATGGGAGACCAAGAATGTCTCATGAAGTTTGAAGAATTCCAGGCTTGAAGGATCTTTCTACCATTTTTCCATGTCTGCAAACTAAGCTGTTAAGGCTTATAACTTCTCAAAACTTTCTTTTAAAAGAAAAAAAAAGGTAAAATCACAGAATATTGGATCAACAACAGAATGGTCAACTCAGTAAAGTACAGCCTGATCGCAGCAACATCTTTCATGCTTTGACATGCCAAGAGTAGTATCCCTTGCAACATGGCCTTGGCTAGAAATAGTGGAAGAAAAAACATTCCTATGTTTCAGTGGTCCCCCTGCTGTCAGATAGAGGAGCTGGAAATAAATGAAGTGGTGTAGGGTTTCCTGCCTAAGCAGGGGGTTGGACTAGAAAACCTCCAAGGTCCCTTCCAACTCTGTTATTCTATTCTAGTCTAAATAAATGCAAACCCTCAATCTGTCATAGAGAAACTGTCACACTACCAAGTGACTGTGTTGTATGCGATTGTACTGAACCTTTGGCATTTCACATTGTATTATCTGATACTAAAAATGTCTCTATCTCCCCACCCCTGCCATCAAAAGCATTTATAGTGCTGTTGCTATAGAGATACTACTCAATTTGTTTACCAGCATTTTTGCATGCATTCGGTTTCCTCTTCCCTCTGCCAGTTTTTTAGTCATGCACCAAACAGCTCAGCAAATCAGAGGCATTGTTATGCAATCTATGGAATGAAAATCTGTAGAAACACTAAAGGCGTCCTTGATAATATTCCCCCACCCCAACACAGGCCAACATTATGCTGACATTTATCATTCCTTCTGCCAGCTGGCCACACTTTCAATCAACTGGGTGGAGCCTCATTCTTTCAGTTGCTTTGTGAGAATTGTCCATTTGTTATCCTAAAAGGGGAACCTGTGAGAAGCAAACTCACAAAGCAATGAACCAAGAACCAGGGCTCAAGCTGAATGAAAAATAACCAAAGTGTATCCCGTATAGAATCAGGTGTAAAACACTATTGCTACAAAGGTCAACTTAAGCAAAAACTTTCATATAAAAGTACAATGATCCTATATCTCTTATATCTTATCATTAGTAAATGGTGAAATTATAATTAAGTATACTCTATAGCAAAGGTGTCAAACTCACATCGTCACGGTCATGTCATGTGACATATCGTGACTTTTCCCCCCTTTGTTAAACTGGGCATGGGTGTGGCCAGCGTCTGACGCATCCAGCCCACGCGCCGTGAGTTTGACACCCGTGCTCTATAGGCACCCCTCCATTTTCTGTCAACATGCAATGCATCCTACAGGTTTGGTAAAGAACTGATTTGTGCCACATTCCAGTTTTTGCAGGGTCTGTAGAAATATTATTATACTTTGCAGCTACAATCCACAAGGTTTTTGTGACAATCACCCAAAACATAAGTCGAGGCTCTGCATTTACTTAACTGAATATAGCACATTAAGTATTCTGTTCAATATGAGGGAACTGCTCATTTGAAGCACCATGGCCACAACAGAGCCTTTGCCTATGCTGACTTAAATGAGGAAAATATAGGGTTTCTCCCCGCTAAATATGCACTTGTTAATGTCGTCATAGCTGTGGTCTTAAGAAATTGCTATTTTAATTCTCCTGGATTTAGATTAAAATATGCCACCATTTGCTTATTTTCCTTTCATATGTGCAGACAATATTGTAAGAAATATTTAGGGAGCTCAGTAATAAACTGCAGTAAAAAATAAAAATTCAACATCAGTTAATACAACTGAACAAGGGATAAAGGCATAAAACGGTGGTAGAACTTGGATGGTAGCTATTTTTCTGAACTATAAAGCATTTATGCCTTTTTAATTTATCTAGGAATTTTCACTTAGATATCATAAAATACAGAGGTGGGAAAGTAATAGAATATGCCTGCAGTGTCAAATTAGCTACTAATTACTAACTTCAACAATATAATATTTTAAGGTGTAAGCAGGAAGGGATACTATCCCTTGATGACTAGCCTGCTTGATGATGGCGCTTTTCTTAACTTGGTGGTTCCCAAACTAGGATCCTGAAGCCCATTAGGGACTTGAGCTTCTGCCAGGAGAAATGGCAAAGAGATGTTTTAATGACCACTTTCCCACTGCAAAAAACCTGCTTTTTGCCACAAAGGACCTTCCTTCTTGCCTCTGCAAACCCTACAGGAAAGAAGAGTTAAAGAAGGAACTAACAGCAAAATTATAGGGCTGAAAATATTGGTGGTGATGAAAGAGTTGGCACCAGGCTGATCCAGCAGTGCCATAATAACAAAAATAATGGAAGAAATCTGAAGTGGAGTCATATGACCACTAAGGTCATAATGCACAATGAAAGAATATCTCGGACATTCTTATCAGGTGGAATTATCCTCAAAGGGGTACACAAGTGCAAATTTCAACCATCCCCATTACTTGTCTGATGAATGGATTAAGGTGTCTGAAGCAAGAAACCAATATTCTCAAAGAAACTTAATACTATTCAATAAATCATTATCTTAAACTATCTTACTATCTATGTGATTAGCAGACCTTATCTACATACCCTTTCTTATTCCTCCATCAGGCGGGCAGGGATATTCCCCGGTTGATAAGAGGAAGCAAGGTCCATATTTCTCCCGAGTGCCAGGACGGGTAAATGGCAGACCTTCCTCAGGCGACATAGCCTGGTCTATGTGGGGACAGTCTTCATTTGCCAGCGCCGCCTTGGCCACCTCCCCATTCAGTTTCGAATCTTCAAACATATAAGCAGAAGGCTATTGAAACACTAAGCATGCTTTCGTTGACATGAAATCTCTTGGCAGAGTTCCACAACTAGGTGGTAACATTATGGGGGGAGGAAAATGAACACATTTATCCTGGGTAGCTTGGTGAAGTGCAGGGCACTCTTGTTTAAAGGAAAAATGTTAATGGGGGGAAAAACAGAAAAAAGAGAATGTTAGCTTGCTAGAAACATGGCTCCTAACTTTGTGAGCAGAAGTCTGTAATTAAAAATGTGATTATATCTAGTAGGATGGAAGCTGGCACCCACATGATCTATTTCTCATCTAGCTGTCTAGAACTAACAACATTTTTTTGAGGCTGGCACTCACGATGATTCAGATTGTGGTATTGGAGTAACTTCTAGCTTTGCTGTCTTACATTTTTTTCCCCCCAGTGTGAATTTTGAACAAAATTATCCATTTCCGTATATACAAAACAGTGGCACTCATTTTAGGCAGACACACGTAGCATGCAATGAAAATGTGATAGCAGAACATAGATTTTTTTTCACAGTAAAAATCCATGTGCCGAGAATTTGACTGATGGTTCTTTCCCCCCTGCCTTTCCCCACATATTTCTATGGCAGCAGAGGATGCTGGAAATCTCTGGATAATCAAATGAGATTGAAAAACAAACATACATGGCACATGATTAAAAATGACTTGTAAACATGTTTCCATCGGCATGTTTTTAAAGAGAACTGACTTTGTTTCCTCTGTGTGACTTGCTTCACAATCTCAAAGCAATTTAAAGTGCTCTTTTTAATTTTTTTTTTACTAAAGTGCAATTTAGTATATTAAGAATATAGGTGAAATATGGCATAGTTCACTGTGGCCAGGAAGGAATCACCTTATGTAAAAGTAACCTTTTCAGAGGAACTGACACGCTATAATTGTATAATTCAAACGCTCAATTGCACAATGCTTATTACATAAAGATAGCTGGATAGATATAGAAGTGTCTCTACCCAGTTTTAGCTGAAAGGGAAATTGATGGAGCCTAATATATTCTGTTCTTATTGTAGAATTTAATCCTCAAACTTGTCCAACTCAACCTGTAGTTTCATTGATTCATAATGGGTAATTGGTAAAACCAATCTCCTCATTTATAAGAGACCATGTAACAATCAAGTGTATTCATCATTAAATAATTTGAAAACTTAAATAATTTTAAGAGCACAACATATACAAATAACATTAGGATGCCTCGAACTGCGAGATGGGTGGCAAATAAATGTAATCAAAGTGGTAGTAATAATGTTTCTTCCTAAATTGATCTCCTTTTTTATTCCTGTTAGAAAATTTTAGGTAAGGGTGCTCTGAATCTACTTCCTACCTTGTGTAGTAAGTAGAATTGGTGGACAAATTACTTTTGATTTTTACAATTCTGTAGTTTATACCTGTTATACTGACTCTATAGCTTATTTAGGAGTTAGCTATTTTACATTTATCTTTACAATAGTACAGAAATAGCCTGGCATGGCATTATATTGTGCCTTGCCAAATTAGTATATTGAGCTTTCACTATATCTGTTTCTACCTGGCTTTTTTAAAAATTGAAGTCTGTTGGATCAAGCAGTTATAAATGGATAGTGCCAAGTCCCTGATTCTCCTTAACTTTACTATAACTGGATTCAAAACCTAATGACAACTGGCAACAGCACTAAGCTTGTAACATCTCCAGGGAATATCCAAGCAACCATATTTTTAATGCAAAACTAAAACTTAATGTAAAAGCTAAAATTTCAGTGAGGTTGCTAGTTGCAACCATATTGTTAATGCAAAACTAAAACATAATGTAAAAGCTAAAATTTCAGTGAGGTTGCTAGTTGCAACCATATTGTTAATGCAAAACTAAAACTTAATGTAAAAGCTAAAATTTCAATGAGGTTGCTAATTCACTAGAGAGTATAATGGTCTTCAAAACCTTGTAAGATTTCAGGTAAAAATATTGAAATATCATGAGATCTTAGATGCAAATGCTGAAATCTCCACAGATTTTATTGTGAGATTGCTAACTTGTCATGAGGTTGAAGGAACTTGTGAAAATTTGATATTTTAAATTCTATTTTTCTTGTGATTTGTGTCATTATGTAAAATTGCTTAATGGCACCTGCCACCTGAAAAATTTTCCAATCCCAGACCTATGTTTTCTGTGTTATCTGCTGGAAAATACAGATTGCTTCGTTTTTTACTATATCCTTCACATTTTTGTTAATATTTTCATCCAACCAAAAAGTAATACTTAGATTCTGAGATACCAGTAGTTTGAATCTTTGTACATGTATTGCCATTCTTTAGAAGGAAATGACGTGTCTTACAGTATTTTGTAAAATATCATGGAGAATTATAATTTTTCACAAAAATTAATTAAAAAAACCACTTAAATCTGTTCTACCACAGAACAGAGCATTTAAATCACAATATATAAAAGGGGCCAAGACAAGGGAGCTTGTGGACATTTGGTAGGATGTAAATAATTACATTTAATAAATAATACATGGTTTTTAATAAAATTGATTCATTTAATCCTCCAGAAAAAAGAGGAAAGATTGCATGAAATGGCACTTTTATAAACTGGGTATTATGTGTTTATTTCTTAAGACAGCATATGAACTATGCCAAGACAATTGAACTCTTAAACCAGTGATGGGTTTCTACTGGTTCGCCCCAGATTGGGCAAACCGGTAGTGGCGGTAGCAGGAGGCTCCGCCCAACCGCCTGGACTACCCTCTTCGGTAGTGAAGGTAAGTGGAACCCACCACTGTCTTAAACCATGTTCGATACTGGAAATTTCAGCCTCTTTTTAAAATGATTTAAGAAAAAGATATCTGGATATCTTGTAACATAACTTCATGATGCCCAACATTCATCCTCCACTCACTTGATTCTCACTTGAATTCCGAATTCAAGGAAGGAATCTAGACATTACATCAGAATCAACAATCAATGGCCTGTGCTCATTTTCCTTAATCCACAGTTCTCAATTTTCTGATTTAGCAATGGCTGCCCAACCCAGGAAATAAATAAGAAATGACCCTGAAAGAGCCAGACACGCTCAAATATCAAACCCTGTTATATCCAGATAATTTCGGTGAGTGAGGCCTGAGTTTCAAAGCTAATATTAGTGAATGTGAGTTATAGCAGTAGAGGAAAAATACAAAAGACAATTATTATCTTCTTGATAAGGGATATTATTATTTTTCTCCTTATATAATATTTGACTCATGTAATTCTTCAAAATATAATGGAGGTCCAATTCAGGTTTATTGCTTTCTATTATATTTTGTTTGCTTGTGTTTGCAAAGAGAAAATGAAGGGGGGAAATCAAAACCATGCCTCTGCTTCTTTCCTCTTGCAAATTCTGTAAATACAAAATACAGGATTTTTTTAAAAAGTGAAACCAAAGTGAGCACTATATGCACAATTGTAAAAGGTTTAACACAGTAGGTCCGTGCTTTGAATTAGAGTCCCAAAAACATATGGGAGTGAGAATGCGCCATCTCTTTGCATGCCTTAAAGCAGCTGTATGTTTTCTTAAGTTAGCATGGCAATAAAACACAAAGTGTTGCACAGCTGTGTTAGAAAGCATAATGCTTCAAAACAGCACAATATAAAAAATAATTCCTCTACTCTAAGAATACTTATGGATATCCCAGTGTGACATTTTTTAAAAAAAAAACCAAACAGGTGAACAGCTACTTTTAAGATCAGGACCACACTTCAAAACAAAAATTGTTTGATTTCCAAGTATCAACAGATGTGAGTATCATGAGGTCACGCGATGGAGAGGGGCCAAAGCTTTTGGTCTGAGAGAAGAGTTTTTATGAAGTGAAATGGATATCAAAAACTAAAATTGTGAATGGAAGGAACATTTTAAGGGATAATCACTAGGGTAACCGATAATTGGATGAGATTTGTCCCATCAGTTGAATGATTTCATTTGTGCATTTTCACTAATGAGCAATTGTAAACTCTATCAAGAGATTATTTGCACCATCGCTGTGGGCACAAGTTATAAAGAATACTGACTGTCCTTTCTAAAATCCGCATTTGTGATTTAGAATTCAGAAAAGCATTTTATTGAAGCCAGAAATGCAGATGATGCCATCTAAAACAAAATTTTCATTCAACACCTTAGGAGACATGCCGAGAAAACTTACAATATTTTAACTTAATATTAACAGAGTGATAAGCTACGTTATGCCTATTGTGAATTAGAAACTTGACATGATGAGATGACTTGGTAACTTTAATATTATCCGAGAGTAACGCTGATGGAATTGGAGGGTCATCTTTGCTGATAAGGAAGTTAAGATGGTTCATGACAGGCATGAGGGAACATGGGGACCTGCAGATGAGTTGAAAGCCAATCCACTTAGAAGAATGAATTCCAAAATCAAATCTGGTGGAAGAGAATGGCAAACCACTTATGTGCTAACGTGAAGACGATTATATGAACATGGCTGAAAAGTGAAACAAATTTATACAGATAATGAAAATCTCATGACAGAAGGCAGTCCCTATAATTACTGGAAAGGAACCAGAGATGATGATATGACCAGACCAAAGCTGTGAGAGAGTCTGGCCACTGATGATGCCTGTACTAAAAGAGGAGATCCTCATCTTTCAAGAACATATACAATTTGGAAAACATAATGTGAGAAGTATGAACCAAGAAAAAAATGAAATGGTCAAAGCAGAAATGAAGCCTACTAAATGGATGGTTTAGGCATATGTAAATGTAAATGGGCCAGGTCAGATGACCATACAGTAAATATTTCAGGCATAAGACCATATAAAGAAATCAAGAGTTAATATTTTTCGAGAGTTGTATAACCAACAATGGCTTGGTTATAAACGTTAGGATATTATCTGCTAGAATGAATGTCTGGAGAATATCAGTGTTATATAAATGCAAGTCCCCTTTACAAATGTAGTGGTGCAAAACATTGACAACTTCTACTGCAACTTGCATTTAGTAGGAAATACAACTTTAGAAAAGATTGGGTACTTCAAAGTCTTTGAGGTCGCTTGGAGGTTTATCTGTGCCCTTAGGATCACCTGAATAGTACAAATAGCTGCAGAACCTTTTTGGAACTGCTTTGCGCTATTCAGATGACCCTGAGGAATAAACCTCTAAGTGGCCTCATGATTCTCAGGGAGAGTGCTGATGACTAGATGACTGGAAAGAATATAAATCCTTCCATTCTCCATCTTTTAATCAGAACTGAAGAATCTTTTTGGATGAGAAGTGAAATATCTTCAAGGAAAAACAGAAAATCCAGTTGCCTTTTGAAAAACACCTTTGGGACAACCATGACCTGAATGACTGAGAATCTCCATAGACATGAAGTTAGTGAATAAATATATCTACCACAATCCTTTACCAATAGGATTATAAAGAACAGAAACATTTCCAGAGACAACATATTCAGGAATTGACTTCCTTACAAAGTAAAGAGTCAGTGACACAGCCACCATACTGGAAAACACCCAGTACAGATAAAAGTTTTACAGCTATCGGAGAAGCAGCATTTAAATAGCTAACAGCTCCATGGTCACGAATATGAAGGAAGAAGGTATACTAGAGGGAGATACAGAAGAAAGTACAAATTACCTACTCTTAGAAATGAGTAGGGAGATATATGGTGGTTCAGAATAGAGAAGGAAGTGAAACAAACACACATTTTGTTCCTACAGAATATTCATTTAACTTGTTCAGCAAATCTATTATAAAACATGACAAGACTGGAAGGGATGTCAGCTAGAACACAATTCAAGCTAGAAACACTAATGTCTGAATTGCCTAGACAAGACTACTTTCTTAGCTGAAGCAAAAAGCCTGAAATGAGCTCATTAAATAAGCAAACCTGGAAAGCGAACAATATAGATTAAAGATTAAAGTTACAAAGGTAACATCAGCTGGCTTGCTAATAAACTCACAGTCGATGTGAGGGAGTGAATGTAGATGATAGTTTTAATTTTCTGGGACTCAGAAATCAAAACAGGCAGCTGAGTAGTTTGATTCATGGGAAGAAAGCAAGGTGAGACAAGATCAAGGGTATTTCTGTGACAACAAAAATCAGAATAATTAAAGTAACAGCTTTACTTTAGTAACGTATTATTTAGCATTACTTTAGCTCTACTTTAGTAAAGCTAAGATTTAGTAACATATTACTTAAGAGTAATATGCAACTCTGAAAGCTGAACATTGAGAGAGATCAAAAGATAGAACATAAATGGTTTAAATAATAGATTTAGAAACCATTATTAATTACCATGGATTTCAAGAAAATCCAGTTGACCCTGGATAAAATAATGTCCTGATTATTCATTTGAAGCAATGACCAAAAGGCAGAAAGTCACATTTACTTTGGCCTATAGATGTGAGCAGGCAATGGAATAGAAAAAATAACAATGCTTGGCAAAATTGAAGAAAGTGGAAAAAAGAGAATAGAACAGATGGATCAATGGGGTTTAGGAGTTGCCTGGACTATCCTTGAAGACATATGAATTATTGGTCGTAGCAGGTTGAGATTGTGGGCATTTATCTGTATAATTGCCAAAGAGCAGACCTGACACAATGGAACCAAACTTAAAAAATATTTTTTTGAAGTAAAGAATTTTTTAACTTAACTTAAAAATAGGAGTTTTTTTCTTCGTAAAAATCATTTTTTGTTTATGCATTAACTGAGATCAAGTTATTTAGCTATTAGTTTAGTTCCAAATGAAAATATTTGTTTGATCATATACCTGGTTTCATTAGATGTGGTAAAATTCTAATACAACTGTACATTTAACTCAGTTTTGTGAAATTGTACTTTACCCTGTTAATTTTAGAATTTTGGGGTCTCTTGAGCTGAATTGTTAATATCCTTTCGTTTGCTCTTCTTCCCACCCCATCCCTTATCTTTATGTGTATTTCTAATGGAATTGTTTTTAGTTACTCATACTTTAAATAACGTGGCTTGAGTTAGGCTCAACTAATATATGATAAATTAGGATCCAGCCTTCTGCATTCAGAATGATACATCAATATATTTATTTCTCTTTTGCTGAGAAATAAACACAAAATCAGATTTGCTGATTTGCTTCATTGAAAACAAAAGGGACATTTTCAGCCAGGCCCTAGGTCAACAAAAAAATTGTCTGCCTTGTGCAGCAGACAGTGCTGAGAAAGAAACATTAGGTATCTATGTGTACTAGAACTCCAGTGGAATTCCAAAAGGACTCCAACTCTGCTCCATTGTTTGCTGTGAAAAGAGATGACTCATTCCATGGTCTTAGGAGTAGTTCCATTGAAAACCATGGACTCATTTTGATTGTTAAGGGTAGGGTAGCACATTTGCCATTAATTATAACAGAGAAGAATTACAGAAGAGACAAGAAAACTCAGACAAGTAATGATGACGTGAGAAAATGACAGCTTAGAAAGGTGATGGATACAAGTACGGCTTCGAGCTATGACAGAAGTGATTTTGAAAGCAGTAGTGGAATCCTCTTACAGCGGATACATTTTGGAATTATTCTGCTGGAGAGCTATGCAACTTAACTTGTTTTCCATGCAGATAGTACTAAAGAGAGCAACATAGCCAATTAGTGCCATGTTGCATCAAGTACTTACTTTTTCTTTTGGTATTTATACCTTTTTCATCAGGATTTGTGTGTGTGTCACAACCTCAGTGGAGTTTACCTACAGCCTGTGATATCCCTTGTTGTTTTGGATTTAAAGAACTGTACTCTAATGTCCTTCTGTTGCCCAGTATGGAACTCAGGTTGATGACAATTGAAGAAAAACTTCAGAATATAAAATGTGACAGTCTGTAACATACATAAGTTGGAAGCAACATATAGGAGTAAATAAACAAATAAACAAATAAATAAACCAAATAGTGAGAAAGAGAGAAAAAGAGAAACATGAAGAACATGTAAAGACTTCAGTTGTTTCTACACAGAAGCTGATTTTAACTATCTCAAAACTTTATACTTTTAGCTTTTTGAACCAAAAGGTAATATTGCTTTTCATAAAACTTAGAATTATCTTATGCATGTATCTAAGTGTGTGATTCAATGTCATCTTTCTAGCAATAGAGCTTATCTTGATAAATTTTAGTTTAGCATACTAAACCCAAAGGCCCTTAAACCCAACCTACCTGTGAGTAGTTACTCACCAGCGTGTTGAATTGGATCCCTCCAGGAAGTGTAGGTCCCAGTAAAGATCTTTCAGCAAATAACCTCTCTCAAATCTTACTGGCCAATACTGTGATCTCCCTCCCTAGACAATACCCCCCATTTTTAGAGACACAATATCTCATATCTCTAAAAATGAATGAGGTAGCACAATCGTTTACTAACTGCTGAAGCCAAGGGGTTAAAATAAGTATGAGAAGGTCAGGCAGTCTTTCCTTTACAGGTCACTCTGGAAAGTTTCGGTTGGGTAATCCTGAAAAAAAGGTTTGTCCCCAGCAGCACTTCCCAAAATGTATCTCGGAACTTGAAGTGGTCTTGCAGTACTTACGGCCCATCATAGATAGTGGCCCTATCTATGAAATCATACTAAAACCATAGCAATGCTCTGTTACAATGCGCTATGCACAAATCAGACATTGAAGGATATTATATTACATTCAATGTACAGCTGGGAGAGGGAGATTTAATGTGGGTACTACCTCTCCCTGTTACCCTTTAAGATCCCTGAGTTCAGATACATTCTTAGATAATAAACACTGCAACATGGTGATCATCTATGCCATTCATGGAGTGGGAATGAATGTGAAGGACCATGAGCGCGAGAATGGTTAGTTAATGAAAATAGCAGATGCAGAAGGACCTTAGCAGAAGTTTACATCATGTATAAGAGAGTAAGAAAAAGTACACTGAAAAGATCCCTATGAAATGATCGTCTGCTCCCTTTTCTAGTTGTTGCAAGTTAACCATCATTTGTTTTCTCTTAGTGGCCTAGTATACACTTTTATCACCAGCTCTAGGATTCAAATCACCAGTGCTTTAGGCTTCCCATCTTATTACAAGTTCTGATTTTAAGACATAATTTTGAATTCTGATCAAATTATTATCTTGGATTTTGGGGTGGGTTTTTTGACACAGCTGCTTTGATGTTGATCAGCATTGGTGCAGAAAGTGACCATTGAAGGTCAAATGGCTATCAACGTGACCTGCGATTGCATCATTTTCAGTGAAGCAAATAGATTTGGATAATGCCACAAGGTAGAGAGATGCTCATTTTGTTCCTATCCAGTTTCAATTGGGTGACTGACGTTCACATTCACAAATTTCCAAAGTCAAAGACATAACATTGCTGCTAGGCTTTCATTGCATGCAAAGTGAATGATTGTCCAGGCTTAGTATTTAAGGAACTGTAACCCAGTTGCCTCTATTTATTAATCACACATGACTGAATCCAGGATTTAGACATTCCTAGACAGAGATGGTATTGTGTTGCTGAAGCTAGAATTTCAAATTGGGATGATCATAAACAGCATCGTCATTAGGTTATTTCTTTTAAGTACAAAGACATGGAATTGGAGTATGCTGAAAAGACAGCCAGGGTAGTATCACAGTGAATGTGAAAGTCTAGAATCAGGGAACATCAGGATCTAATCTACCTCAGCCACTGAGGGAGTTAATTTGGGTCAGTCCCTATCTTTTAATCTAATCCCTCAGTATAGATAATTTTTGGAGGAGAAAACACCAGGCATCCTGTTCAAACTCATAAGTTTTAATAAAGAAATGTAGACTATTAGACCATCATGGTTGATGCTAGGGAGACAAGTTAAGTCAAGGTTGAATGAAACGTTCCAGTAATAATTCAAATTCAGTGCAAGTTTGGGAAATAAGTAAACAAGTCTTTAAATTCTGTTCAGTTTCTACTTGTGTTTTCTACCTCTAGCAAAAGCAGAGAGCCAAAATGAAATTGACTTTCAATTAGAATCTGGAAAAATCTCACTTTCGTGCCTCAAAGGAATCAAAAATAGCAATGGGTCATTGTTTATGCTTTGCTGTTTCAGTTCAAAATGGATCCATCCCAAATGATCCTCTATAAGATGTGAATAAGCATTATAAACTCCGTATAATAAAGCTGCATCCATCAGCCATCTTTTCCTCCTTAACCTCGTCATGCTTTAGACTTCAGACTTCCTATCGTATGCTATCATGCAATCACACAGTGAGTTTCTCCAGCCTCATCAGTCTCAGCAGAGAAATATTTAATATAATGTTAGTGAGACCTCTAAAAATATTTCTCAATCTAGCAGGCGCAAGGGAGAAGGATTGCTATGTAAACTTCATATTCATGGTGTACTCGTGGAAATGTAATGTGCATATATCCCTTTCTCTGGTCTATGAGGAGCTGAATCACACTTATGTCTTGATCATTGCAGCAAACATTGTTAAATTCAGTGATTGAAACAAATAGCATTGTGCTTTTTTTGGTCTCTGTTCCTTTTCATAAACAAAGGGCCTCTTCACATGACATCTCTGGGGATTTTTCTCTCCCTCTTGAAAAAGTCTGAAATGCAAATTGTTTGCTTTTGGTCCTGATAATGAAAGAAGGGCAAGGACTCCAGTCCAAAGAACTTGAAAATAACTAGCCCCAGATTAAAACAAATAAGCATTTATTATATCAGTTATTTAAGTTGGTTATAAACGTGAAGACTGGAATATCTTCATTTTTGTCTTAAGTCTAATACCTCTCTGGGCATGGAACGAATTGGGGTAGATTTACCATTTAATGAAGGATAAAGTTTAGGATTATTCTCATTGGGATAGAGCAGTTGACTTCTGCTGAGCATAACCACTGGTCGTGCTTGGTGCATATTGTTTTTATTAAATGAGAGCAATTCCACTTCCAAGCTTCCCCTTGCCTTCTGCATGCAAAGAACAAACTTGACTCCTAAGTGATGACATGTCCCTATTGTATGGTTCCATTTGGATTAGGAAATGGGAGCATTTCCTATACCTGTGGACATTGCAAATACACTCTATGGTCCACCATTTTTTCCCCCTGTAATTAAAACAGCGGGAAGCTTTTTTCCTGCAAACAACTGTTTATACATATAGATTTTCTAGACTGCCTATGGACTCAAATGGGGCCCACAGGCATTCTTAAGAAATAATAATGGTGGCTGACTGCAGAGGTTCCAGGAAAAAGGCAAAACTGACATGAGATTACAGACTGCATTTTGAAGATAAGGGGAGGAGAAATTTTTAGAGGGGATGGCAGGAAGCACCATCACTAACCTGCCATTAGATACAAGGGGGTGTTTTGTGACGGAACATATCAATGAATGTGAGTAGGTGAGTGCTTTTCCGGCAGTCATTTTGTGAAAGTGCTCACCCCAAGCGCTGAAAACTGCAAATATGCTCACCAAACACAACATCTCGCCTGACTTTTACTGCATTCAAATATACCTCGTTGGCTTAATAAATTTGCTTCTGTGCAACTAAGATCAGGAATCACTTTTTCCTTCAATAAGGCAAAACAGTTCTACTGAAGTAAACTATCCATTATGAGGTAGGTAGTGCAATCCTATAGTGAAGCCAGTTATGTGGCTTCTAATGAATCCTCCAAACAGAGACAGCTAGACCATCCTAAATGAAATGGTGTGGTACTTAGGGTTCACCTTAGTCAACAAACAGACGTATTATATTCTATCATACCTTTACTACATGATTAGACTTGGCCTGAGCTCATTTGTTTCAGCTCATCTGGTAGCCTAGAACAGGTTCCTTACTTCTAATCACTGGAAATTTGCACCAAGTACAGGAAGAACATCAAATATTTCTCTTGACAGCTTGATGCACAAATGCACCCATTTTATTCTTTTCAGTAGCCTTTCAATCACTCCAATACTCTTCAGGAAAAAAAAATCTCTCTCTTCCTTACTATGGACTGTAAAAGCTGGAGAAAACAGAGATTTGTGCAAACATGAAGGAATATTTTTGCACTGGAATTTACTAGAGTTACTAGTGCTACTACTAGCAGCAGTCATTAGAGGGAGATTCAAATAAAATTTGGGATATTTTAATACGTTAAGAGTAGAATAATCTAATTTTAAAATTTCCTACTGCACCAGAAACTGACTACCGCTGATCAATATCTTATTGCAAGGTGCACAGAAGATTCATTAAATCTGCCTCTGAAGCAGCTTACTTCTTTGTATTCTATACAACAAAGTAGTAGCTGATCACTACATGGTAGGAATTATAACAAAATTGTAAAGAAAGCATGTTTCTTCAGATATGAAAATGAGAGCAATTAAAGAAACCCAGGATAAAGTGGGCATCTACAGTCGTTCTTAGATGCTATCTATTTCATAGGTCAACATCCACTGATAATTGGGGGTTGGTTGTGATTCTCTTTGGCTGCTTTTCATTTCTAGAATTGGGATATCTGTGGATGATACTTATGTGGAAGTTTAATTTATGATGGCATTCGTATGCAGGGAATAGGATTTACTTTATCACCTTTGAATCTCCAGATCTCTTTATTCTGGATATGACAGAAGCCTCTTTAACTCCTTAATGCCTTCCCTGCCAATTAAGTATTAAACATTTGCTTCTATTGTATTGAATAAACAACCAACCAACCAGGTACTGTAATCCAACTCTATTAAACAAATTACAAATGGGCTCTTGGAGCTGATGAAAAGCACAAACAAACTGTTGATTTTAAGGCTCATGCATGCAAGCTGGCCAATTGTTTTCTGCACATAACTCTTTTCATGTATAGAACCATTTGTTGACGTCCTAACATGAACTGGGCCGCATAGAAGTGCTAGCCCAGTCATAACCAGTACAAAAGAGCTGCTTGGCTTATATCATATACAGTACAGTTCACTTCATACTGCACATAATTCCACATGTGAGAAGAAATAGACCAATGATAACAGGTGGCCACAGACCTTTTTTTTTTTTTTTTTTTTAACACACAAGGGTCACATATGATTTTAGAGCCTTCGTGAAAACCAATTGGTTCTCTGGATTATAGGCACCCAATAAGCAGGGACATTGTTCAGCAATTGTGAGTATGCAGCATACTGCTTCATAAGCATTTTTTTTATCGTCCCTGTGTTACAGAATCATACATGTACTTCTTTACTCATGAAGAAGTTGCATTATTCTTGGTGATGACTTTGTGATAAGCATTTGCAACCTGAGAAGAATGCGTAGGTATGTGCAAAGGATAAAATAGTAAAGAGGCAGTCATTTGCATGGATTGTGGCCAGCCTGGAGCAATGGAAGTCTTCAAATTAAATTAAAGGATTAAAAAAAAAAAAATCCACAGGAAAGAACAGAGGCAAAAATGAAAACTTTACCCATCTGGATGGATTTTCAAGTTCCACAACGAAATAACTGAAAAGTTGTACTATCTCTTTGTCATCTCTTAGAAATTAGCATTTGGCACTGGTGAAGCCACACACACAAAGGAAAGTTATACTTCTTTTGTGTTCTTTCAATAGCATCCGCATGCATGGCTATGAGATGGAAAGAGAACAGTCCTCACCGCATGGAGCAATAAATTAGATTTTCCACAAAAGTAAACAAATAAATGGTACTGCAAGACCATCATAAGCTCATCCTTTTAAACAGATTCTTACCCCTAAAGTTTAGCATGAACTGCTGTATAAATGATTTTTTTCCCCCTCAATATATACCAATCAGAAATGTCCCACCCCCAACACTTAGGCTGAATATTGCACATGGCTTGCAATTTACATGGATTTCACCAGCCAAAATAATTGGTGTCTGTTTTTTCTTAAAATTACATTTTTTTCTCCACAGAATAGGTCAATGATATTCCATGGATAGAGGTAGATTATGGGGTTGAACTAATCAGATCAAAGCCCTGTATGTTTGTGTGCTCTTTGAGGAGTCTCATAAAACTGAGATAGTCCCATAACTGACCACTAGCCATGGAATATTATAACATATTCCATGATGACTAGTATTTTTATTCCCCAACCTCTATGTTGAACCAATGTGAAAAATAGTTTCGTCCGAATGGAATTATTTTCTTATTGCTTTCATTTATCTCTATGATTTTGTTTTTTTGTTTTTGTTTTTAAAAAAAGATACCCTGTGAGATTATCGCTCAAGGCTCTTCAGAAGAAATCTGCCCCCAATGGCCACCATGCTCCCTTTTTTCCATCAGCCTTTTAATAGTAGATGGTTGAAGAAGCTGTTGATTGTAGACTAAGTTTTCACGAGAAAGCATTGATGAGCCTTGTGTTTTGAATGCTAAGTGCTAAGCTTCTGTATGATCCTACAGAGTTGGAATTGCCTGCCACAGAATAAAATCCTTAGGTTTAGCTTTGTTCCTTTCTGAACCTCATCACATGTCTTTAAGAAATCTAAGCTGCCATTCTAATAAGTAAATACGTAAACCACTTGGGGGGAGGGGAGTGTTTTTCTTATGGATCTGCATGTAGATGTAAATTACTGTTCGCTTTGTTCTTTTAATCCCCCAAATCCATGGTTTTCTGCAACTTTAGAAGTAGCTAAGTATAAAAGGAAAGTAGCTAGGGGAAAATGTATTGTTATCTTTGTGTTTTCTTTCTGGGGCAAAAGCTGTGCCCTTGACTGCTAATATGCTAGGCAGCAGACCATCTTTGTGAACCATCTTGAAATAAAAAAAATGTAGTCTGTCAGTGAAAATTATAGAACTCTGAAAATATTCCTCAATCTAGTTATTCCTTCAGAGCCTTTAAGTATCCCGTTGAACAGGACTGATCTGAGGGCTCATAACAAACCTGTGCAGTGCTAAAATTTTGTTCATCAGCTTCTCCTGCTTGTCACCTGTCCCTGCAACCTGTACGTCCCACACATGATTCCATTTGTGGCAGTGGGATAATAATGGGATAACATGCTATCCATTGGGCTAAGAATGCAGTCTGACTGAATCTTTCAAGCTCTAGAAAGGATGGAGATTAAAAGTCAGATGGACATTCCTCTAAGAGGTTTCCTACCTGCTCTGTTAATTTCTAACATTTCTTCTTGGGCGAGTGGGCATGTGTCGCTCTGAGTACTGTGGTGTGGAGAGTTTATGACAGATTTACAATAATTGGGGGATCCCAGCTGGGGCGGCCGCGGGATATGCTTCTTTTTTTTCTTTGGTAGCTTCTGCTTAGCCATAGCTAAGGAGTAATACATTCCAAAATTGTTCACAATGACGGGTACAGGCATGGCAATGGTCAGCACGCCCGCGAGAGCACAGAGGGCCCCCACCAGCATGCCTGACCAAGTCTGAGGATACATGTCTCCGTAGCCCAGGGTAGTCATGGTGACAACAGCCCACCAGAAGCCAATGGGGATATTTTTAAAATGTGTGTGTTCGCTGGCACTAGGGTCGTTGGGTTTAGCACCTATTCTCTCAGCGTAGTAGATCATCGTGGCAAAGATTAAGACGCCCAGTGCCAAGAAGATGATGAGCAGCAAGAATTCATTTGTGCTGGCACGGAGAGTATGACCCAAAACCCGCAGTCCTACGAAATGGCGAGTCAGCTTGAAAATTCGCAGAATTCGCACAAACCGGACCACCCTCAAGAAGCCCAAGACGTCCTTAGCAGCTTTGGAAGACAGGCCACTGAGTCCAACCTCCAGGTAAAAAGGGAGAATGGCCACAAAGTCAATGATATTCAAGGTGTTTTTGATAAATTCCATCTTGTTGGGGCAGAAAATGACCCTCATCAGAAACTCAAAGGTAAACCAAATCACGCAGACCCCTTCAATGTAGGTCAGGAAAGCCTCCGTCTCAGTCTCCTGATAGACTCGCACCTGGGTGTCATTGCCAACAATTTCCTTCTCTGTCTTGTTAACGATAGGATTAAATCTCTCATGGGTCTCGAGGCAAAAGGTGGTGATGGAAACCAGAATGAAGAAGAGGGAAGCAAATGCGATGTACTGTAGAAAGAAAAAAGAAGAAGAAGAAAATAGTTAGAGGATTAAGTTTCTTTGGGAAGGATAGAAAGATCACCCAAGCATACAGAGATCCATTTGTGACTCATTAAAGAAAATAAGGCTGGCACAAACACCTAAATGCAGATTCTTGGTACTCATTTAGTAAAGTAATCAGGCCTGGCCTAGTTAATTTATGAGCAAAGAGAAGGCTCACGTACAATTCAGGAACCATCTCCTAAATCTTCATCTCATTCTCTTGTATGGAATTTATTTTGCGAGTTCTTTCTTTTTTTAAAAAATAATAATAATTAGCATGTTAACATTTTGCTTCAAAGAGGAAAGCGGATGTTGTTTTGGCTACTCAACATTCTGGAATCATAAAAAAGAGGCATTACATTAAATGCAGGAAAATGTTTGCCCAAAATATATGATGTGGCATGATTACTTTTAGATGACATCAGTGAAAAGAGCCAGGCCAATTGTTCCTTTAATATAGCGGAAAATTCCTAATGATTATCATTGTATCTCATGACACCGGATGCTACCATAGTTAGTAAATTTTAGCACTGAGGGAAAAATATATATTAAAAGTTGCATTATTTTAAGTCATGTTTTAGCTTGGGGATCAAAGCGTTTTATCTGTTGCAAGCCTCCTTGAATATCTGCATTAAAACAGCAAAACAGGTCATAATTTCAAATAAAAGAAAAGCAGCAATGCATAAGAAGATATAGGCAATTTTTTTTTAAAAAAGGGGGGAGGTGATAATCATAGGTATAACTAGAAGAAAAGTCTGATAATTAAATGATACCAGATATCATGATCAAAGTTTTCAGGGTAGAGGGAAGATCTGTACACTTGCCAGACTTGTTTGGAACAGGGTGCTAAATGATTTATGATATGTGTGTGTATGTATCAGGAGTGGGTTCTACTTACCTTCGCTACTGGCTTGCAACGGGAGCGCGCGTGAGCGAGCGCTTGCTTCGCTCGCGTGTGGTGTTTCTGTGCATGCGCAGAGTGTCTGTGATGACGTCCAGGCAGGTGGGTGGAGACTTTCGCCCTATTTACTACCAGTTCTAAGAACCAGACAGAACCGGTAGGAACCCACTACTGGTATGTATGTATGTATGTATGTATGTATGTATGTATGTATGTATGTATGTATGTATGATGGCTTTGGTTACATGTTGCATGTTCTTTAAAAACATTCAGCCTGCCTTCAACAAAACCGTTGATAGAAATGTGGTCCCATTGCCGTTCCAGTGTGAAAGTGTCTAATAATGTCTAAAAAAAAAGGCTAATTAACCTGGCTCTGTCCTCCTTTCTAATTACCAAATGCACGGTGAGTTCAGTGCTGGCCCCTCTGGCTTTGCTTGTATCGGAAAGCAACTGTTTTCCTTCTCCAAAAGGTTTTGCTCGCTTTTATGACATTATACCGGTGGCCTGATCTAGGACAAAACAACAGAGACTTCAAGGTCATGCAAATGAAAAGCTCCAGTTGTGGGACTTAGCAAGGGCTGCGAGTTGTTGATTGCAGGAACGGATAAAGATCTCTTGATAGAAACTGACCTTTGTTTTCTGGGACATTCCTTTGGCAGAGGACTTTCCCAGGTTGGCCAGAAGGTCAGAACTGTCCCAATATAGCTAAGCCGGTTCCCATAATTAGAACATTCATTAAACCTTTTGTTTAACATCTTTGTTTTCACTTGAGAAATTCATTAACTGCTAGGTACATTAAAAGATGAGCTTTAGATCTAATGGGCAGCTTAATGTTTAAACAGTCGAAGAGCAAGCTGTAAAATAAGGTGACCTGTGTTTCCACTATGATGCTGAGTAACACAATGGGGCTGACACAGCTGTTCCTTCTCTCCGTTATTTCTTAAAGGTCTGGTTCCCTGAAGAGGGTTAGAAACTGGACTGCCTAGAACTTTCTTCATGTTCTGCTGCTAATAAAGATGTGTGACCACCAGGTCACGTAATTGATGAGATAGCAATTCTTAGTTCAGGGACCCTATTCAAACAAAGAGAGAAGAAAAAGAGAAGGTGGCTACAGGATATCCTGTATGTTGTAGAAAGATAAAAGGGATGGGCCATGCCGGTAGGGTACCATATATACTTGGATTTACTTTTGCCCTTGTTTTGATAGTTAATGTAGATACATTTAAGTTTCAACCAGTGATGGTATTCAGCCGGTTTTATCCAGTTTGTGTGAACTGGTAGCGGCAGTGGCAGGAGGCTCCGCCCACCGCCCGGTTGTAATCATGTCCCGTTTTTGACTCTCTGCCCATGCATGGAAGAGCCTGTGCATGCGCAGAGGTGGCGCGTGCAAGTGAAGCAAGACTGTGCACGAGTTTGCTCACATTTGCGAACCAGTAGTGACGGTAAGTGAGTACCACCCCTGGTTTGAACAATTGGCGGATCTGAATAAGATCCTTAGAGAAGTAACACAAATTCCCACATGACAGAATTCTCTTCTCTCTCTC
>JANHFK010001820.1:133652-147144 GCA_036250565.1 Sibynophis collaris | reverse complement strand
TGGAGCTGGCCGCTCCCCATTTTCCAGGCAGTGTGGAGCAGAAGCAGCTGCAGCAGCCCCTTCGGCCAGGTAAGCATCGCAGACACTGGCACAACACCAGCAAGCTCTTCTCTTTTTCTCTAAATATCTTGCCTCAAAGGTGTCAGGAGCAGAGCCCATCTACCCCAGCCATACTGGCAATGCGTTCATAGGTTGAATCTTGGCTTGTTGAGATTTTTCTGTTGTTTGATATTTCCCTTGTGGATCTGACTGGCAGGAATGTCTGTCCCTTTAAGGGAGGGACTCCGCATTTTCAGTTTCACTTAGAGAGTTTCCTTAGGAAACAGCGACCTCTTGTGATCAAAATTCAAAATGAGAAACAGACTTCTATTCTTCATTGAATCTCTGTGATGCTCTTTTCTTAAGGCTTTAAGGGCTTTCTTGAAGCTTTCATGTATCTCTGATGTGTACTTTCCTTCTTTTTTTCTTTAACTATTATATTAATTTAAATCTTATATTGATGCCTTGGTACTTCCTGGCCATCTTTGCCACTGCCAAAAGATGAACGCCAGATAGTTGGGGGAAGTTGAAATAGTTGCAAACCATTTAAATCAGACTTTTGACCAAGGTGGCAAACATTGGAACATTAATTCCAATGAAATTCATAACGGTATTCCAAAACAGAAGTACTATTGTAGTTTTATTTCTGACTCTTGGCTGGATATGCAGCTCTTGAAACTTTTAGGCAAATGACAAGCAGGGCAAGTTCTCAAAACTCATGTGATGTCTTAAGTGGCTTATTCCTGAAATAGATTACATGTTGCAATTAATCTAACCCCCATATTTGAATGCATTTCTAGAGGGTAGTAACTCTTGGTTCTTTCCCTGATTCATCTGTTGCTTTCAGTGCCATCACTGAGTCTATGAAATGTTATTCCTTATTAGCGTTATATCACCAAAATTATTTTTAAGAGACAATAGAAGACATCCTAAGTCAGTGATGGCGAACCTATGGCATGCGTGCCACAGGTGGGCACACGAGCACTGGCCCAGCTCAGGTGCAGCATGCATGCGCACGCTGCACAGCTGATTTTCGGGCCTTTCTGGCCTCCCAGAAGCTGGAAAACAGGCCTTTTCTGGCCTCTGGGGGGGGTGTTGGGAGAGATGTTTTCGCCCTCCCCAAACTCTTAGAAAGGCTCTGGAGGCTCTGGAGGGCGAAAAAGAGGCCAACCGGTCCCACCTGAAGTCTGAAAATGGGTGGTTTCTGGCCTCTGGAGGGCCTCCTTATGGGTGTGGGCACACACGTGCGACCCCCACCCCACCCCCTTTTGGCACGCGAAGTGAAAAAGGTTAATCATCACTGTTCTAAGTCATTAATAAAGTCCCTGCCTCAGTTCAATAAATAATTAGGTAGTGAAACCAGTTTTAAAATTGTTTTTGTGTGATCCCTTGAAAATTATATTGTATTGGTATAAAAACTGTGTATCTATGTCTCTGTTTTTGCGTTTGCATTCTTTTTATTATTTAGTTCTTTTTTTATTCTGCATCACTTTTTTTTACTTTCATAGATTTTTTTATCACTTTTTTCCACAACTTATTTTCAGATGTTTAACATGTATTAAATCTTTTGAGAAAGAAAAAAGTACAGAAATTCAAACTTTTCCATTTTTATATTTCATTTCAAGTAACTTAATGAGTCTGTCACTAAATTACATGAATTTTTTCACTGTTGTTTCCTTTATACACATGAACATACAGACACACTGATCTAATCATTGTAGAGGAAATTGTACCTTGACAAAAGTATTAACCTCATTAGCCTGGTGGAAAAAATCATGAACTGAGTCTCCACTAGTCACCTTAGGTAGAATAGCCTGAATATAGAAACCATTGGACAAGAAATGCTTGCCTGTGCATGTAAAAATAGTACTTGTCCGCTGTTCTATCTCCTCTATCCTGTGATCAAGGAAATAAGTTAAAAGTTTCACACTACCCGTGAAAAATAGGCCAAGAGCCAATGTTGGTACTTACGTTAACACTCAACAATCAGTTTTTTGCTCCACAGAGCTGAGCTGGAATGGGAGTGTCTGCCATTTCAAACATATCACATTGAATAGTAGTTGGGATCTCTATGGCTCTCCACCTTTGTAATGGAATTCATTTAAAGGGTGCTGCTTTACAGATTGATAGGCAGAATCATCCCAAAACTTGTTAATGCCTTTCTGAGCCTGTTTTTCCTCCCTGATCATCTTTTTATTATCTGCCTCTCTGCACATACTTATTGCTATGTCTTGAGGCTGGCACAGCATAACCCTGGATTCCCTGGTAAGGTCTCCTTCCAATCACAGGTGTAAAGCATGGGCTTTGCTTTCTCTTCTTTGCCTTCTCTTCCACAATCCAAGGCACATGCTCTGCTTTCTTCACTTCTTGTTCTGCTTGAGTTTTGAAGTGCTTGGAGGTATACCTGTCCACTCCAGCTCCATCATCCAAAAAGCACAGCATGAATCCACTTTAAAGGTCATCATGATTCTCAGTAAAGATATATATTCTTTTGGAATTTGCATCTCTTGCATTATCTACAAATTCACCAAAGGCTCCAAACAAGAATTCATGGATGGTTCAATTATTAACCCCACAGATAGCTTTTCGCCTTGGGCATATGGGTGATTTAAGGGGCTTCAATTATTGTGGTTCTGCTCCCAACAATCAGCTTGAAGGCCACCAAGGTCATGGTTCTCCCAAAGGTGCTTTTCAAAAGGTAACTGGGCTTTGTTTTTTCTTGAAAACATTTCACTTCTCATCCATGAACTGAAGAAGCTTCTTGGATGAGAAGTGAAATGTTTTCAAGAAAAAACAAGAAAGTCCAGTTGTTTTTTGAAAAGCACTTTTGGGGCTATTGTCTGCAATCTGGATAAACTTGGGTCTATGACATTTATATAGGATCCTAGCCAAGATAATGTATTTAGGGACTTCTACTTGGTAATGGTGATTTGGGAGTTTATAGCCAGTCCCCAGAAATGAAATGTGTCCTCTTGTCTCTGGAAGCTGGCTGCTGGGCCCCACACTGTAAACACTGCATGCCAAAATCCTGCTTGGATTTTGAGATGGACCTTTTTCAATCAGCTCTCAGAAACAGGGGAGAGTTCTATTGAGAGGCAGTAGTGACTTTTGACCTTTCTTGCCAGCTTCCCTATTGACTTTCTGGAGAAGCTGGCAGGGAAGATTTCAAACGGTGATCATATTATTTACAGGGCACTTGGCAACCAGTCATGAAGGGATTTGATTGCCAAATACCCTCATAACAATCAAGTAACAAGGGGCACTGTAACAGCCATAAGTTTGGATCATTAAGCTTAGCTGTAAAAATGAAAGATTTCAATCTCAGAGTATTCCAAAACTCTCAGCAACAGTTTTATCTGAATTGAGCCCATCAAAATATGGCGAGAGATCAAGAATGACTGCATTACCCTCATCTAAGTTCAGTCATGTGTTAGTCAGGCCAATGATCTCTCTGTATTATGTCCAGATCTGAAATCTGACTGAAAGAAATTCAAATAATCCATTTCCTCTAGGATCCTCTGTAATGACAGCAGCATCACCTTCTCAAAAATCTTCTTTGTTTCAGAGATTGTTCCAAAATGCTCAAGTACAGATGGATACAGTGAAGGCTTCTTAAAAACAGTAGGAAAACTGCTATGACTCCTTTCACTTTTATTTGATCTTTGAATCAATTACTATTTGTTTATTAGTATATCAATTCAAGGTTTGAACCTCCTTTTGAGTTTGAAGATTTTTGGAATGCTTTCCTTTATTTCCCCAAGTCTGTTTCTTTCTTCGATGTTGTTACAGATCTTATAATACTGTTTCTTGTCTCTTCTAAAACTTCTTTAAAATTCTTTGTTAGATTTCTGTCCTAACATCTTTGTCTTTCTTGGTTCTGGCTTCTTTTCTGGAAATTTTCTATTTTTGGTTCTATGGAACTGTTTCTTCCACAGTTCCTTGGATATTCTGGGCTTCAAAGCAATTCTGGATGTTCTCCTTTGAAATGTTACAGTTAGTCCCTGGTCACATCTTTGTTCTTATAATTGAGTTCTACTTCCTGTATCAATGATATATAGTCAGTTCAATTTCTGCATAATCTATCTGAGTATGTATATATATATGTATGTGTGTGTTTTGTTGAAGATGGTGTTAACAAAAAAGAAATCTTCGAACTGAAAGAAATTGATGTGTGGTTCTCCTACTTCATTTACATTTTCTAGGAATCTAGGCCATAGAATCCAACTCTATTTTCTTCCTTAAGTTTTCTAACTTTTGCAACCCAGTATACATAACAGCACATTTTGCTTCCAAGTTCTATTGAATATTGAAATCACAATTTGACCATAAAACCTATTGATCTCCTCTTTTTCTGCATCAGTTTTGGGAACATAAACTTAGATAATCAAATATTAAATGAAGTCTAATTAATATTATTTGGTCATTGGTTGTAGCATAGCCTAGTACTGCTCTTGTTCTATTCTTCCTGAGTATGAAGGCAACAGTCTTATTTCTCTGTTTTTCATATCCTAAGTAGTAAGCCATGTCATCTTCTTGATTAAACATGTTCCATTGCATTTCATTTCAATTTTCTCTTGGCTAAAATGTCAATGTGTGGTTGATCCATTTCCTGTTTCTCTGTGCTTTTGCTTCTTATGTTCCATGTTCCCACTGTAGGACTGTCTTCAGACTTCAAATTTTCTCTTCCTGCATCAGCAACTCATTATCCTGGATGCTTTAATCCAGAGATACCACAAATACCATTAGTACTCCAAAAGATCCTCAGCTATTCTTAAGCGGCTTCTTGAGTGCCATCAAACCCAAGGGGCCGAATCATATGGTACTATATCATCAATCACAACATTGTCTATCCATGCTGTTGGATAGTAGCAACCCTCTCTTCTATAACTCTCTTATAGGGAATGAGTAACCATATATAACTTGGTACCAAGACATATTCAAAGCCTCTCTTCTACCGGTAGTCAGAATCACTCAATCAAGTGCATATATCATGGGAGAAGTTCCTGATAATTCCACAAGACCAGGCTGAAA
Organism: Sibynophis collaris; assembly: GCA_036250565.1. Classification (NCBI taxonomy): domain Eukaryota; kingdom Metazoa; phylum Chordata; class Lepidosauria; order Squamata; family Sibynophiidae; genus Sibynophis; species Sibynophis collaris. The sequence continues at coordinate 142,074 of JANHFK010001820.1, read as the reverse complement.
CCAGGTGGTATTTTTTTTATCATAAACCCAACTTGAATTAGTAACCTCCCTTTGAATATTAGATTAACTATGACAATCTTCTAGAAAACAATAGTATCCCAGAATATGCAAGAGGGTCTCCAATAAGTCATATTATTACTACTCTGAAAACTGTAAACTGTACGACATGGTATAATTGTCATGGGACAGTTGCTGTGGGGCTTAATGTATTACGACAGCAAGGAATCATTGTTCTAGTTATTTTCTACCATGGATATTTTAAAGTTTATTGCTTATCATGAATATTTTAAATTTATAGAGGATGTCTTATTGTTTTATATTGTTATGTGCACTACCATTTTAAAGGCTTTATGATCCTATGATTTGAATAAAAATGGAAGCATACCAATATGACATTTAAAATAAAAAATAAAGAAATAAGTTTAAGAGTCTTTATGGATCATAATACTATCCCAATTCAGTTTAAGTCTCTTACGTGGAAAGTACTACAAGAGCATATGATGGAGTTTTATCTGATAGATATATGGTGACTTTTTCATCTGTACTAGCAAATGAATGCATAATAAAAAATAAAATCAGGCTTGTTTTTGATTATTCTTGATTATTCCTATTCTTAAATCATTGGATAGACAAAGATATAGTAATATCTGATCATGCTCCAATAGCATCAACAATCACATGGTATCAAAATAGATCTTACTAAAGGAACTGTTTTTAATAAAACAGATTTCTCTTCCTCACTGAACTTATCATTTACAATATTTTGAAGATGTACATTCATAGTTATTATAATATTGCATGCAGCAACCATTTCCAAAAAAGAAATATTGAAGGGCACACATATCCACATGATTTAGGCTTGTCTCACTATTATCGCATTTTGGTTTAACGCTTGTAACTTTCTTACAATGGTTTTTGGAAAGAGAAATATGGATTAAAGATATTTATATATGCAAAAGCTGAATACATCACTATATTAAGAAATGTGATTTATCATCTTTATATACATAATATAAAGTTGTAGAAACACCCCACCTGGCAGAAACGAGTCTTTGGCAAGTTGTGGTCCGCAGGATTTAAAATTATTAATTTGGTGGTCCGCGGGATTTAAAATTATGAACTTGGTGGTCCCTGAGGTCCAAAAGGTTGGGGACCCTGTTCTAGTCCAACCCCTTGCCCAAGCAGGATACCCCACATCATTTCTGACTGATGACAATCTAATCTCTTCTTTAAAGCTTCCAATGGTGAAGCTCCCACAAGTTGTGAAGGCAAACTGTTCCATTGGTTGATTGTTCTCACTGTCAAAAAGTTTCTCCTTATTTCTAGATTGAATCTCTCCTTGATCAGTTTCGATCCATTATTCCTTGTCCTTCCATCACCTGGCCTTCAGGTGCTTTGGAAAATAGGTTAACCCCCTCCTTTATTGGAACATTGGTATCATGTCTCCCATGGTCCTTCTCTTCACTAGACTAGCCATGCCTAGTTCCTGTAACCGTTCTTCATGTTTTAGGGTTCGGTTTTAGGACTCCAAGATCCAGGTTTTAGGACTCCAAGATTGCTCTCACAGTTACTGCTTTTGTGGCAGGTTTCACCTAATCCTTTCTGTACATTTGATCTTTCTTGCCTAAGTATAACATCTTAATTTTCTCTTCATGAATTTCATTTTGTTAGATAGGGCGCAGTATTCAAGTTAGTTGAGATCCATCTGGATTTTTAACCTTTCTTCTGGGATGTTGGCTATTCCTGCCAGTTTAGTGTCATATTCAAATTTGATGAGTTCCCCTTCTATTCCCTCATCTAAATCACTCACTCATACACACACACAAATACACACATTCATACATATATATGTGTGTGTGCAGGGGTGAGATTCAAAACTTTTAGCAACCGGTTCTCTGCTCGGTAGAGGGCGAAAACGGTCTCCCCGAGGCTCCAGGCACCCTCCAGAGCCTGAAAATGGGCCCATTTCTGGACCTCTGGAACTTCCGGGAGGCATGTTTTTTGCCCTCCCCAGGCTCTGCAGGCTTTCCTCAAGCCTCCAGGTGGGCAAAAATGGCCTCCCTCAGGCTCTGGAGACCCTCCGGAGGCCGGAACCGGCACGTTTCTGGACTTCCAGAACGCCCATTTTCACCCTCCCAAAGCTTCTGCTCAGGCCCTGCACTTACCTGGCATCCAAAATGGGCTACATAGAGATTCCTGGGAGGTGAGGGGTGAGCGGGCCCAGCCAGTCCTTGCAACTACCAGTTCAGCGAACCAGATGTAAAATTAGAATCCGGTTTGTCCAAACCAGTCTGAACCGGCTGAATTCCATACATAGATACATATACACATATATACATACAAACATACACATGTGTGTGTGTGTGTGTGTGTGTTTGTCCAGGCAAGAAAACCAACTGAAAGAAATCCAAATAATCAGTTGCCTCCACAATCCTCTAGAACAGGGGTGTCAAATTCAAGATCTGCAGGCTGGATCTGGCCCACAAAGTGGTTAGATCCAGCCTATGGGGCTGCCCTGGAAATAGTGAAGGACCGGGCCCCGGTGCCTCAGCCCCACCCTAGGCCAACCAAGGCATTGATCTACAACTTGGTGTGGGCCATCCAGGCTGGAACATAGTCAGCCTTAGATCCACAGGGCTGCCCAGAAGCCAAAAAGGGACTGCCCCATCTCGCCCCCTGGGTGTGTGCTGAAGTCAATGGATCCCCCAGCCTCACCCAAGCCACCACAGCCTTCCCCCTATGAGTGATATTGAGCTGGCCATGCCACCTCGGCCACACCCACCCAATCAGCTGTGACCACCTGGCCATGCCCATCTGGCCCCCTGAGGTCAACCACAAACCTGATGTGCCCCTTAATGAAATCAAGTTTGACACCCCTGCTCTAGAATCGTAGCACTACCACCTTCTCATCCTTCTCTTGGAAACTGGCCCAAAATGGTCAAGTACAGATGTATCTAGTGAAGCTTCATCAAAACAATGGAAAACACACTGCTATGAATCCTTTCACTTTTGATTGTGAATCAGTTACTATCTCCCCTTTAGTACAATTCAAGGTTTGAACCTACTTTTGAGTTTGGACACTTTTTGAAAGATATTCACTATTTCTCCATGTCTGTTTGCATTTACATGTTCTCACATATCTTATAATACTGATTCTGGTCTCTTCTAGAAGTTCCTTGAAATTCCTTGTTAAGTTCGGTCCGGAGTCCTGACAACTTTCTCTTTCTGGCTCTAGAAAATTTCTATTTTTGTTTTATGAAACTGTTCCATAGTTCCTCTGACATTCAGGGCTTCAAAGCAATTCTGTTTTACTTTGAAATGGTATAGTCGGGGCCCTGGCCAACTCTTTGTTTTTATAACAGAGCACTTCTGCCTCCTTGTACCTATTATATAGTCAATTCAATTTCTGCATACTCCATCTGGCCATGTCAATGTATATAGCTGTGGAGGTGGTGAAAGTTAAAATGCGCTAAGGTAAAAGTTTCCCTGACCAGTCATGTCAACACTAAGATGTGGTGCTCCTCTCCATTTCTTGGCAGAGGGAGCCAGCATTGTCCGTGGTCACGTGGTCATGTGGCCAGAAATACACCAAAAGGCATGGAATATTGTTACCTTCCCACCAAAGTGGTACCTATTAATCTACTCACATTGCCATACTTTTGAACTGCTAGTGGAGCTGGGACAAGTAATGGAAGCTCATCCAGTCACATAGTGGTGTCGAACGGGAATTCATCCCATTGCACAGTGTTAGAGTCTCGAACCCGGGCTGTTACCTTTCTAGCTGACAATCTCAGTGTCTTTAACATCTGAGCCATTGTACCTCCCATGCAGTATGACAGGCTAATTCTCACTATCAAGATTTCAATCCTGAGCGGCTCAAGGTTGATTCAGTCTTCCATTGTTCCAAGGTTGAGGAAATGATTCATTGAATTGGCAAGGTTTCAAGTTCACCTTTAACAGGTTTATTAATCAGAAAGTTACAGTATATTTTGTCAAATGCCTTGGTAAAATCAGTATGAAATTGTTCACATCATTCCTACAATTTCAGTAAGTTGATACAACACCCAGCTGACCTTGGCTAAACTCAAGAAAGTTGAACTGTGAGTATGTAGATGAGGGACCACCAAGACATCCCAGGCTTATAAAATAGATTGTGAAGATTGTGAAGATCCTCACAGAATTAAAGGACTGGCAAAGCACATCTATGCTGAGAAAATTGTCTTATTAAACAAATAAAGACATGTTCCTGAGAAAGCCCTGTGCTGAGAATTCTAGAAGCTCAGGACCACACATCTACAACTTGGCAAGGTTGGGAAACATTGCTAAGCCTCCCCAGTGCCAATGTCAGGCTGTCAAAACAATAGATCCCCTAATCTTATTTTGTTCAAGGTTGCAAGGATTTCCCTCCGCCAATTCCCTCATATTTCATCTATTCTCTCAGATTATTCATTCAGCTATATAACACAAAGATCTGGGTTTTCATAAGATATAATTATTTCCAAACTCCCAAAACACATGCTAAGTTGACACCATTCTCAAAGATTTGAATTATAGAATGTAAGGATTGGGAGGGACTTTGGCTTAAGAAGATCATTTGATTCCCTCCAACCTCACAAAGTGTGAAACTGCAGGTGTTGCAATAGAAACATCATAAAAGAATACACCTAATGGTTGTTAAACTGACAAGGCAATTCCAGTTTGGATTAGAGAGCCCTAGTACAAAGTAATATTTGATCATTTTATGAATATGACTATCTAGTTATCAATTATAATTTCTGTATGGCAAATATATTATTTCTATCCAATTGTTAACCCCTACACAATATTAGACTTTCTATTTCTAAAGTTACCAACAATATATTAACAAGATATAAACTTCCAAAACTTACAAATAATATTCTGTGTCATCTGGGAGATTAATAAAGTTTTAACATTTGCAATTTATGCTAGTCATAAATATTATCACAAAAAGAGGCCCTGCATTGATAACTGATTCATTAAATAACAAAACTACCAGCAATAAAAAAGCATTCATTATTGTTTACCTTTAATTTACTATCAAGCAAATGACAAACATATTTGAACTTTTCTATAGCTTCTCAAATTAGAAAAATATTTTATATATAAAAAAAGAGTTCATGATTTGTAATTCAATATATTTTTCAACAGTGTCTAAAACTAACAATTCAAAAACAATATTGTCCCAAGATTAATCCTAAATTATAAGCATAGACATAAGAAGCTAAGCAGATGACAAGGACTCCAAGAGCTGGACTCACCTTTTTAGCAGATTCTGGGGGCACATCCACCCTATTGATAAGTTCCCCATTATCTGCAAAGATGGGAATATTGGGACTGAAAATCATGAGATCGCTCTTGGCACCAGCCTCTGCACTCACACCAGCCAGGATGTGGCTGTGGCGATTGGAATAGGACCAGCTGCCCACTTCGCTGGCACACACCAGGGTGGCCATGCCAGGGCCATAAACCATGGGTTCCTTTGCCTTGCAGTGGCACTTCAGAGCCATGTAGATGAGAGTGGCCAACAAGAAGAGGCTGGAAACAGAGCAGATGGCAATGATCAGATAGACGTTGATCGAGTCCACCAGGGGCACAAAGCTCTCCCCTGACTTGGGGAGGTTAATATCTGTTTTGATTGTCTGACCACTTGTCACAAGTGACACACTCAGGGTAGCTGTGGCTGAGAGTTGAGGCTTCCCATGATCCTTCACCAGAACCAGCACACTCTGGATTTTGCTCCCTTCTGACTCATCCAGAGAATATTTTGTACTCACCTCACCACTATACTGCCCTATAGTCCATGGACCATTGTTTTCTTCAACAAGTTCATACTTTAGCCATGCATTGTATCCAGAATCTGCATCCAAGGCATGGATCTTGCCTACAATATGCCCAGGCATAACAGGGACCACTAGAAGAATCAGGTTCTCTTCTGATGATCTTGACACAGCAGGTGCATTGTCATTCTCATCCATCACAAAGACTTGAAGTGTTGCATTGCCACATAAGGAAGGAAGTCCAGCATCCTTGGCTCTCACCTGGAACTCCAGTAGTTTCAACTCCTCATAGTCTAAGGACTGCAAAGCATAAAGTTTTCCACTCTCAGAATGTATAGAAATGTAACTTGACAATGGCCAGAGCTTCTCATCTATCCAATAGGTGATCAGGGCATTCTCAGCAACATCTGGGTCTGAGGCAGATACTGTGAAGATGTGAGCACCAGGGGGATTGTTCTCCTTTACAAAGACTGTGTAGGAGGGCTGTGTAAAAGCTGGAGCATTATCATTTACGTCACTGATTGGTAATATCAAGATACTGCTAGCTGACAACGATGGGACTCCTTGATCTTCTGTTTTCACCATCAACTGATATTCAGCAACTTGTTCCCGATCCAACGATTCAGCAACGATTAAAGAATAGTAATTCTTGAAATTGGATACAAGTTGGAAGGGCACTCTAGGAGGCCAGAGTGAACAATGTATTTGTCCATTGTCTCCTGAGTCCCTATCTGCAACACTGATTAGGGCTACTACTGTCCCTAATGGTGAGTCCTCTAGCACTGGAACTAAGAGTGATGAGACAAACAACTCCGGTTCATTGTCATTTACATCCAGCAGTTCAATTATCACTTGGCAATGCCCTGACAAAGGAGGTAACCCTTTATCTTCTGCTTCAATCTGAAGATCATATATAGCAAGGTCTTCAAAATCAACTCCTCCTTCTACAATTACTTCCCCTGTGTTGGAATTTATGCTAAAAAGTTTCTGAAAATTTAGTGGTACATGATTAGTAAAAGAATAATAAATTTCCTTATTCATTCCTTCATCTATATCTGTGGCATTCACTTTAATAACTAGTGTTCCAACGGCTGCATTTTCTAACAATTTCACTTTGTAAATTGATGGATTAAACACAGGAGGGTTGTCATTTACATCCAACACATTGATGACTAGCTGAACAGTTCCTGTGAGTTTTGGTTCACCCCCATCAGTGGCTGTCAGTACTAAATGATGAACAATGATCTCTTCCCTGTCCAGTGGCTTCTTTAAAACAATTGCTAAAGGTTTGTTGAATTTCTCATCTGTTTTCTGTTCTACAATAAAATATTCATTGAGGCTGAGTTTGTAGGTTAGCAAAGCATTAGTACCAATATCTGCATCAGAGGCACCCTCTAAGGGGAACTGGGCACCAGATGCTGTTATCAGTTCTGCTATGCTGAGGATCTGTTCCCTGGCAGAGAAGATGGGAGCATTGTCATTCATGTCTTTGACTTCAACCTCCACATGGAAGAACCTCAGAGGTTTCTCCACAATCACCTCCAGACGAAGGACACAGTCTGCATTCTTGGCACACAGCTCCTCCCTGTCTATCCGGGAATTTACAAACAAGATCCCATTCTGCAGGTTTACCTCAAAATAGTCCTTCTCTCCTTTGGACAGCATCCGGAACATCCGAGGCACCAGCTCACTCACCTCCAACCCCAGATCCTGGGCAATGCGGCCCACAAAGGTGCCGTGATGGGATTCTTCCAGCACAGAATAATGGAGCTGGCCGCTCCCCATTTTCCAGGCAGTGTGGAGCAGAAGCAGCTGTAGCAGCCAATTTGCCACAGATTCATTTTTCCGGACAATCATTGTAAATACAGGCAAAGAGATCAATAGTGTTTTTTCTTTCTTATACATCCACCTCTTGAAGAGACCCAAGAGCAGATTCAGAGGAGACATCCAAACCAGTACTTACAAAAGGATTCAAAATAATTCCAGTGTTCTTGCAGTCTGGGCTGGATATCATTATATATATGACAAAAAGAAAAAAAAATTTGCAGTCCTTCTCATCTATTTCCTGATGCAACAGTGACCTCTAGTGAAGGCATTTTGAAACTGAGAAGAAATGATAAAAAACATTTTTGGTCCTGTCCTTCTGTTTGTTTTTAAATACATTTAGTTTCTCAAGTCATTTATTCTTCTAGCAACATAATTCATATCTGTATAACACATCATTTTAGGCCATTAATAACTAAGAGTTGCACTTGAAGCGTTAATTGACACTTCTATAAGTGAAACTACACTTGTGTCAGAGATGTGGGATCTTGAAGTAATTCACCCATTACCGCTTAACATGGAAGTGATGCATTGGATGTTATTTTTTAAATTGTTGCAACTCAAAACATTAAAGCACTTTTCAATACAAATATCTGCATTATTATATAATATTACATTACATATTATAATAATGAAGCCTTGATTTAGAATAGAATAGGAATAGGAATAGGAATAGGAATAGGATTAGGAATAGGAATAGAATAGAATAACAGAATTGGAAGAGACCTTGGAAGTCTTCTAGTCCAACCCCCTGCCTAGGCAGGAAATCCTACACCACTTCAGACAAATGGTTATCTAAC
>JANHFK010001820.1:106070-121409 GCA_036250565.1 Sibynophis collaris | reverse complement strand
GAATACCACTGCTATATGGGCTGTATATACTGCATGTACAGAATGCAACTTCCTGCATGTGTTTTTCTCTTCTTTCTCATCTATTACATTTCTTTCAGTAATGAAAAAAAATGTGAAGTACAATACTGTAACTGGAAAGCTTTCCAAAGAGGTATAATAGTTACTTTTAAACTTCCTGAATCTGCACATGCTGACTCTTTTATCGGAAGGTGCGAGCTATCTTCACTGAAAAGTGCCGTATCTAAGCTGATACTGATATCTTACTGAACTTGTGGCGTAATTCATTCGCTTAGTGTACTATATCCAGTTCCCTTCAGACACTGACTAAGCTGAGTAGGCATGAAGAAAGCGGCCCAGGAGAAGCTAGGGCTGCACAGCTTGTTAGAAGACAAAACCGAACAGCTGTTTTGACAGACGCCCGATCCCTATGCAAGAATACGGGTTTCAAAGAACCGTCCAGCCCTCTTTAATTTGGGGGCGAATAACATCCTGATCAACGAAAGGGGGCGCTCTTTCCAAAGAGGAGACCCGAATGTTTCGCGGAGATGGTTGAAATGTAAGTGGCGTCACTCACTGAAAGAGACACCTCTAGCTTTGGCTGCATTTCAAAGCCCGAAATCATTGCCCTAGTTTTACGCTTTTGCCTTAATTGGCCTCGTTATCGCGGGGAGCGGAAAGGGGGTGTGGAACTCGCTCGTTTGCTCGGCGCCCGACAGAGAGCCAGCCTGTCGAGGGAGAAGCCTTTGCCAAGTGGCGCTAAAGCTCTTCCTCTACAGGGATGGAGGGGGGGGGGGTTCTTGCAAAGGCCACTTTCATCGCCTGAAAGGAGGCTAAGGGGGTCCCTTTCTCTCGCGGAAGGGCAGCATCCTCGCCTTCTTTCGGCAGAGAGGATGGAGGCCGCCGGGGATCGGCTCCCAGCCGGCTGCTCTTGCTCTGGTTTCCAGATACCTGACAGGAGGCTGGCAAGCAGGCAGGCAGGAAAAGTGTGCGCCATGGAAACAAGGAGCGCTCTCCAGAGGCCCACAGGAAGCATGCAATAAAGCTTGGGGAGGGCTCTGAAGGGAAATGGGTCGGAGGAAAAAATAAACATGAGATGAGATGGATGATAGTGTTTCTTCTGCTCTATTTCAAACGTTAAACGACCGACTCTTGAGTGAACAAGGCAGGCAGGGAATAGGCAGACATTTCAGAGTCCTTGGTGAAATCCTTCTATGTTGTAATGAGGAAGTAGAAAATGAAGTATATAGCTGGGAATGGAATAAGAACACTGGTTCCAGAAGGACAGAAAGATTACAATCCTCTGGGTGTAATTTTCACTGATAATTAATTATATTAAAAGCCAAGTTGGTCTGATGAATACGATGCTGGGCTAGGAATGCAGAAACCGGACTTCTAGCCTTTCCTTAAGCATGAAAGCCCACTAAATGACTTTGAGAAGAGCTGGGTTAGTCTATGGTGGCAATGATCCTGGAGTCCTTTCATGAATTCATGAAAGTTGATGCCTTTTATTTGTTCAAAATAGTGCCACTAAGATCTTGATTTTGGACCAGTCACTCTCTCAGCCCTAGGAATAAGAAAGGACAAAGTACTTTTAAAAATATTGCCAAGAAAACTGCATGCACCTCAGTGACTAGGAATCAAGACTGACTTGAAGGCAATTGGGAGGGGGATATCAAATGTGTAATTATTACATGACTTGCAATGTCAAACTAAATTAGCAGCAAAGATTTTAAGAGTAAGGGGCTTTTAAATTTTTCTTGAAATTCTTAGGAAGGGAGAATTCTCAACTTGCTTCTCTCAAAGATGCCTTGTGAAAAAACCAGGAAAAAACAACAATGTGGAAATATTAAATATACTTAATGTTCTAGATATAAATAAACAACAACAATAACAACAACAATCCCATCTGGAAAACAAGGGCCCATGAGTTTCATCCAGCCATTAGTATCCCAAAGACCCATTTTTTCTCCATCCAGCTGATCAGCACCTGGTATAAAATGGAAAGCAGAACAGTTATCCCTGATTTAACCTGGCCAAAATGCTGAGAATGGGTCAAGGTTAATACCTTCCCTCAGAGCGATCAACTTAAATCTCATCTTTCCAGGAATTTCTTTCCATTGATTGTGAGAGGCCAGGCTTTACTGTTCATTCCCCAGCAAGCTCTTTGTATCAAAAATCTGTGTCTTTATGCAAATGCAATCTCTGTATCTATCAGAGTACATGCAGCCCATTTGCAGCCATAGCCCAACAGCCGTCAGAGTACATGGCCCATGGAACTGAAAAGAGAAAAAGGCTCTGGCACACATTTTAAAAAGGTTGTTAGAAGGAAGCATATTTTTTAAAAGTCTATTTATTAACTCCTAATAAGGAAGAAAGAAAAAAAGAAAAATACTTGATATACAAGCAGAAGAATTTAGATATGGTTTAACTTCCAGTAATACATTTTGAGTGAGGCAGTATTTTCTCCAAGTTATGACTGAGAATTAAGGCGATTATTGACAAATAGCTGAATATTCTTTGATATTTCTATCTAATTTGCCATCACAGAAAATGGTTAAAAGATTTGCATACTGGTTACAAAGAATACTGAAGGCATTGGATTTTGAATGTTTGCTTACCTTTCTCTGCAGAGATAATGGGTAATGTTTACTCCACTATCCAATCACATTAATTGCGCAACAAAAAATAAAATAATAATCTAAGTACCTTATCAGAGTGTCTGAAGAATCAGCATGGGTAGATAACCTCAAAATACTTTTCTGACTTTGTCATGCCAGCTCAACTCATTTATTCTCCTCTCAGCCCATAATGCCTGTCCTTGTACTGTAGTTTCAGAGATGGTTTTATAATTCTTTACCAGTCCTTCAACTGCCTGGAACTCTTATTCCAATCCTGTACCTGTCTTATTCCAAAAAAACTTTACAGTATTCCAGACCATTTCTGGATCAGGCGGGGGGTGGGGGTGGTCATTCCATTCTTTTCCAAAGCCTGTCCTTCTACTGGGGGAGGATCTGTGAGAACACTGTCACTTCTGCCTTTCTATCACAAGATCCGCCAATTAACCTTTTACAAAATATAGCAGACATACATAATTCATCTTACATTCTATTTCCATTTCAAATATTCTCCATGCTTTATTTTGCAGCTCTTATTCAGGTTCAGCTTGCACTGATTTTCATCTCTCTTTTTTTTTCCTGTGGACTTTCAGAGAGCTCCCTTATTCCCTGTGGCCCAGAAGATCCCAGCAGTAAAGCTATGGGCAATTTAAGGCTATCAAATTCTTCCTGTATAAATGAAAGGGTAAAGGTGAGCCCACTTCAGTCATTTCAAGGTGGTTTATACTTTGAGGATTTCTAAGAGCTAACAAGGAAGTGTAGCATTCTTCCAAAGAGACAAGAACAGAGGAAAACATGAGAAAGAAACTGGAGGTTGTTTTCATTCAACATTTCATTGTGTGCAAAGATTCACTTTCCTTCCTAAGAAGTTAGACTTAAACTCAAGAGGAATAAATGCCTCCAAGCCTCAATGCCCTATGTACAGCTTCAGAGGTTTCATTTCTTCTCTCTCTCTCTCTCTCTCTCTCTCTCTCTCCACCCTCAGGAATGCCAGCCCCTTCCCCTCCCCCCTTTCTTTCACTGGCTAGGGGAGTTTGTGTGGCCTTGCTGCTGTTTCCTCTATCAACCTGAGACAAGGGGGTGGAAATCAGCTCAAGACATCAAGTCACTAGGGGGAGTTTTTGAGCTGACAAGAACATTACCATATTAGACAAGGATATCCAACAAGGAAAATGAAAATGGACAAAGAAACCCTGTCTAGAGAATGGTGAGGGCATTTTTCAAACAGCTGCAAAACCGCATGCGTTTTTTGCATGTGCTGCTTTGCACCTTCAGCCATCCTGCTTTATTATCAAAGGAAGTGCTTTATTGAAAAATAGACTTAGCAAATGGTGATGATTTTTCCTCCTCAACCCCAGCAACCTAGACCCCTTTTTTCATCTTATTCAGCTTTGGCATGGGCAGGAAGAGTTGGTTGCTTTCACAAAGCATCATCTCTCTCTTTTTTGGCACAAAGCAGTGTGGTATTAATCTCACGTGAGGCAGGATAGAGATGGGAACCCAACAATGGTTGGGGTATACAGAGAAAGCACAAGGCAAGGCTGGGCTGCCTAAGTGGAAAGTGCCTAAGTGGAAAGCTCATCCCCTGGAACTGAGGAGGGGCACATGGAAGGATTCCAGGGTCTGGGAAAGTCTCATGAGCTCAATAGGACTCTTCCCTCCGTAATGGTCCTTGGCTTGTCCAGAGAACCTTGCTGAGGGAACTCGGTTCCGACCAGATCCTTCAGTTAGCAGCGAAGGAAAGGCTCTGCCCGGTCCTTCTCAACTCTGCGATTGACATGCAGGATCCCACTGCAAATGCAAGCCGGCCAATTGACTGTCAGCAAAAGTGGCGGAGCCTGAAGCTTATCTCAACCGACTCCGCTGGGCTTCCTTCTCCCACCCCGTCGAAGGGAACGAAGTGCCCCACTACTGCCCCCTCCCACAGACACTCAGGTATCGATCTTAGGAACCGCCGAGCCCCATCGCGGCCGAGTGAAAGAGAGCCAACGAGTGGCGGCCTGGGAAGGGAATCAGCCCAGTTTCGCAGCGAGATTGCCCAAACCCTGGGGCCCCCTGAGGTCGACCAAAGCGGCGCTCCTGGGACCTTTCCCAACTCCTCACATCTCATCTATCTAAAAGGAACCCAAGTTTGGGCAAATAATTAGGTAATTAGCCAGAGTTTTGGCCGAACTCGATGGCTCTTTCGGGGAAAGGGCCGGGCTGCAATCTTTCAAAAAGTTGGGCGAGACTGAAAACATCTCCCCCTCTCGAAAGTTGCTTTACTGTATTCCAGGTTCCGGGCACTGTTAGCCTTTCTAGCAGGCTACCTCCCGGAGAGGGCTCCACCACCCTCGGGGCGCCCAAGAAGCTACCTGGTCGGCGAGCTGCCGAGAGTTATTGGCCCCTCGGGTTTTCGGGCCGGGACCCGGCGGCAAGTTCTGAGGGCCCGCTTCGTTGTTCTTCGGGGGGGCGGGACTGCAAGCCTTCAGGAACATGAAGTCGCTCTTGGCCGATTCAGGGCTCAGGCAAACTTTATAGCAATAGGCAGGAGGGCCTGCGCTGGTTCCGACGTCCCCGCAGTCGCCCGAGGAGACCGGGCCGTTGACGCTGCCGGAGTTCTTGAAGCGGTCTGAGGCTGGGGCCGAGCGCTCACACGAGCCGCAAGCGCCGCCACAGCAGCAGAAGGCAGAGGAGCCGCCGCCCTCCCCGCCACAAGACAACTGCGAGCAGGCATAGTCGGGGAAGGTCAGCCGCTCTTTGGGGCACTTGACCACCGTGAGGATCACGATGGCCACCAGGAAAGTGAAGGAGACGGAGCCCAGAGAGGCGATCAGGTAGAGGGTAAGCCGGGAAGAAGCGGTCTCGCCTCCCGGAGGAAGCTCGCGGAAGTCCGAGAGCACCTCTGGGACGCTGTCCACCACCGAGAGCAACAGGGCCACGGAGGCCGAGAGCGGGGGCTGTCCGTTGTCCCGCACCTGGACGAGAAGACGGTGCTTCGGGGCGTCTTTGGCCAGGAAGGCGCGGACGGTGCGGATTTCGCCCGTGTAGAGGGCCACGCTGAAGAGGCTGGCATCGGTAGCCTGGACTATCCGGTAGGAAAGCCGCGAGTTCTGTCCCGCATCGGCGTCCACTGCGGAGACTTTACCCACCAAGTAGCCGGGCTCCGCTGAGCGAGGCACCACCTCCACAGCCACGGAACCATTGCGGGGCATGGGAGCCACGACCAAGGGCGCGTTGTCGTTTTGGTCCAGTACGAAGACGTGGACCGTGGCGTTCCCGCTAAGAGGAGGGAACCCGGCGTCCTGAGCCACGACTTGGATCTGGAAGTTGCGAATCTGCTCGTAGTCCAGGGAGCGCAGAGCATACATGTGCCCGCTGTCCGAGTTGATGGAGACGTAGGTGGCCACTGGCATGCCCTGGATCTGGCCGTCCGCGATGGAGTAGGACAAGTAAGCGTTCTGTTGGCAGTCTGGGTCCAGCGCACTGACGGAGCAGATCGACGCCCCAGGAGCGTTGTTCTCAGTCACGTAGACGCTGTAAGAGGGTTGCAGGAAGCGGGGCGCGTTGTCGTTGATATCAGACACCTGGACTGTCAGGGTCTTCTTGGTAGCCAGCGCTGGAGACCCCCGATCTTGGGCAGTGATACTGACATTGTATTCGGGCACAGTCTCACGGTCGAGCGGTGCAGTAGTTACTAGTGCATAATAGTTGTGGAAAGACGTCTGAAGCTGAAAGGGTATATCAGTCGGGATTTCACAGCTCACCTTGCCGTTGTCTCCGGAATCTCTATCCAGCACGCTGATTACAGCTATGACAGTACCGGGAGGTGCGTCCTCTAAAACTGGTGTGGAGACCGAGGTGAGGGTCACCTCCGGTGCGTTATCATTGACGTCCAGGAGGTGCACCAATACCCGGCAGTGAATGGCAACTGCAGAGGGGCCCCGGTCCTTGGCCTGCACATATAGTTCATGAAGATCAGCTCGCTCATAGTCCAATTGGCCTTTCAGGCGCACCTGCCCAGTGTGGGACTCCACGCTGAAAAGCTCCCGCACACCTAGTGGAGCGTGCCCGCTGAATGAATACTCAATTTCGCCATTGGTTCCCTCATCCAAGTCAGTAGCATTGAGCTTGATAGCCAGAGTCCCTTTGGGCGCATCTTCCGGCAGGCTTACACTGTAAGTGGACTGATCAAAGACTGGCACATTATCGTTGGCATCCAACACCATGATCACAACTCTAGCTGTGCCCGAGCGCTCGGGGATACCACCATCCAAAGCCGTGAGCAGGACCCGGTGGCTACGCTGTTGCTCTCGGTCCAGACTCCTCTCCAGCACCAGCTCTGCAAACTTGCTGCCGTCACTGCGAGTCTGCACCTCCAGCGAGAAATAGCCATTAGGGCTGAGTCTGTAAGTACGCAGGGAGTTTGTGCCCACGTCGGGATCCTGTGCACTCTCCAGGGGAAAGCGGGCCCCAGGTAGTGCTGATTCTGTCACTTCCAGCACATATTCTTGCCAAGGGAACCGGGGTGCATTGTCGTTGATGTCCAGCACCTCCACTTCGATGCGATAAAGCTCAAGGGGGCTCTCGATGACCAGCTGCAGGTGCAGGAGGCAGGCCTTGCTGCCCTCGCACACCTCTTCTCGATCTATTTTCTCGTTAACAAAGAGGATCCCATTTTCCAGATTCACCTCCAGGTGTTGCTTACTCCCCGCCCGGGACGCAATACGAAATCGCCTGGCTGATAATTCGGATACATCCAGACCTAAGTCTTCCGCGATGTTGGCCACAAAGGCTCCGTGATCCAGTTCTTCGGGTACCGAGTAGCGTAGCTGGCCAGCTGCTGGAGCCGGAGCCGGAGCCGGAGCCAAAGCCAAGCAAGAACTTAGCAGGAGCAACACCTCGAGTCTTCCCCAACTCGGAGCGCAGCTTGGCAAGCTATGGGAGAGCCTTAGATTCCCCGTACAATATTCCCAGTCCCAGCGGGAAGTCCCGCTGCCTCGATCGAGAAGAGACATCGGCGGGCTCAGAAGGGACGCGACAGAGCACTGGCTCTGGCTCCGCCTCAGCTGCAGCCTCCGCTCCTTCCCTTGCGCGTCTTCATCATCGATTGACTTAGACTTCCAACTACTTTCGGTTGGCAGAGCGAGCCAGCAAAGGAGGACCCGCTTGCCATTTCAGCACCGTATTGGTGGACAGCGCCGTCGAGCCAGAGCCCCAACTGCTGCGACGGCGAGTGGCAGAACGATTAACCCCTCGGTGGGCAGAGGAAGATGTGGCGAAGAAGTAAGGAGACCGAGACTGGCGGGAGAGGGGGGAGAGAAAGAGACATGTTCATTCAACAGGCTTAACCCAGTTTTGTAAGGAAGGGGGGGGGCATTGTGTTGTACACATTCAGGAACCGGATTAAGCCTGTTGGATTCACAAGCTGTGTTCATGCAAGACAGTAAGATCCAAAGATCAATGTAATGTGTGAATGAATCTGCTTAATCTTTACCTGCTTTGATTAAGCATGTCCTGTGAATACAATCATAGGGAGACTGTTTTCATTCTTATACTACAAAGACCCAACTTTCCAGTAGAAAAAGAGATAGGCAATGATGCTGACAAGGAGAAACCAGCTTGGATCCTCTCATAGTTGTTCATGATTCTTACATGGGGTACACCTGAAAAAGGCAAATCTTTCATGCAGAATATTACTATTATATTCACTGAAGCCACAGTGAAGGAAAAATAAGGATTTAAATGTGGATTATCAAAAATCCTCGCAGTTTTTATCTCTGACCTTTCTGAAATTACTAGCAAGGAATAGATATGCACAGATTGAATCATAATAATTATATATCCATGTATTTATGGCACTATTCACACCATAAAACATTAACCTCTCTCATAGTATCAGCATAACTGATTCAATCTAGAAGGGTTGGTACATGGTACAATTTAGGTTCCTTTGTTTAAACAATGCCATCTGTTGGGATCTTGGATGTCTTTTCTATAGCAGCACCTATCTTCTGGAATGAGATTCCCTGAAAAGCCAGATGACCCCTCTACTGGTGTTTTGAAGGAGCTTGGAGAACTGACTCTTCTTCCAGGACTTTGGTAAGGATTAGTGATCCCCTCCCACAATTGTGTAGCCCTTTTTCCTCAATATTTTTACTTGCAAGTTGCCTAGAATCTTTGGAAGACAGGCAACAAACAAATTAAATAAATAGAAAGGCCTGGGACCTGTATGCTCATAGATTCTCATGATTTTACTGGGGCACATCTGAAAAATATACCAATTATAGATATGATTTTTGGTACTATAGCACACAAATGACTATAAGGATTCGAACAATAGATTTTCATGGGTTTCCAGTTGAAAGTACAATCAAATCATAGTTGG
Source organism: Sibynophis collaris (assembly GCA_036250565.1). Lineage (NCBI taxonomy): Eukaryota > Metazoa > Chordata > Lepidosauria > Squamata > Sibynophiidae > Sibynophis > Sibynophis collaris. Next base: position 112,427 of record JANHFK010001820.1, on the reverse strand, counting down.
AACCTGTTTCCATGATTTCCCTTAATCTCCCAATGTCTATCTTCCAATATCATACCCTTGCAAATCATTTATCTGCATTAGGATGTGAGTTCTGTAATGGAATGGCTTCAGACCTATTTGAAGGATACATTTCAGACCTTTGCTGAGGGATATTGTTTTAATTCACAAAGCATTATCATTGGAATTGGTCCCTCAAGGATTCAATTTTGTTTCCTCTGGTTTTAGTATCTATGCTGCACAAAATCTTGTGGATGTTTTGTTTGAAAAGTCAGCCATGCATAAACACACAAAACTCATCATCTCTTTCTCATGCTTTGGAACTTTTGCATTATGATAGAAGTCAGAAATAACAAGCTGCATTACTGTAATGGTTCATTTGTGTAGATGCATGTGCTATATGTTTTAATGATGGCTTCAAGTAGATATTAAGTAAAATCTTGAACACTCAGAGCCAGGTTTTGGAACTATAGCAGCACTACCAATTATCAAATGCATAATAGTCATGTCACATTCTGTGCAGAGAAATGCAATTTGTGATTTGAAGTTGGTTTAAAGGAGGTCTCATTTAAAAACTAAAAGATCCATGAGGATTTATGCCTTAAGGCCATGCTTATAAACCATGGTAGCAGCAATAATCGTTCAATTGCAATGGCAATTGCGATGGTTTATTCTTTGCAAGTAGATAGAAATTGTGGCTTGGTTATGGTTTCAGGGGAATTCAAACATCATAAGAATCTATGAGAACCCCTAAGGATATAGCTTTTACCCAGACTGAAGACAACATTAATTTTGCTTGGGGATTGTGGGAATTCCTCCCTTTCTACATTTGCTTCTGTCTCAACATTAGGCTAGATTAGAGAGCCCAATGCATCAAAGGACAAATGCGCCATACCCTGACATTATACTCTTCACGGATTTAACCTTTAACAGATGGTTAAGCTTCTACGGAATTGATTAAATTTTACTGTACACCATTTTCCTTGTAATACTGATTATTATTATTATTTTAATTACTGAAGCGAGGATTATATCCCAGACAGACGGATCAAGGGTGATTCCATCAGCACTGAATCATATAGTTCCCCCTCCCCCTCTTTTCAAAACACCCATCCTTCTGGAGCCACAAGAATTCCAACTGTGTCTAATCTCATGGACTCCAGCAGCGCCCGGGGAAAGAATCTATTCTACAGGTTTTACATTAACCTTTTCACAAAGGGCCAGGAGGCTGGAGTAAATTGACTGCAGTCCATTGCTCAGGTCTAGCACAGGGATTTATGGTGATGTGATATGTGTGTTTGCATTCAATGGTTCTTAGGGTTTGGTACTTTGAATGGTTTCCTTCTGCAAGCAGAGTAAACCCCGAAAAGGGTCATTTTATTCTGATACCTCACTGACAACTGAATAGTCAAAGCATTGTTTAAGCCAAGATTTAGTTATTCAAGCCCATTCACAATAACCCCAATCAACTGAAATCATATACACGGTTTAAAGAAGCGTGCTCATTTGGAATAAATTCTAACATTACTCCCTCAGGATTCCTGTTCCTGGACATTTTGTTTGGTGGCCTGGCCCCACAGAGAGCTGTTCCATTTCATCTCCTGCATTAGCATCCTCATCATTCTTTAGATACAATTTTGTCTCCTTCTCCAGTCAACCATCTCGGATCCCATTTGCAGAAGGTTGCTGGCTCACTTATCCTCCTAGTCATAATTTAGGTGGATGAAAACAGCCAGGGGTGTCTCCTGGCATTAATCAAAGAATATTATGCACACAGCAGTCCTCTGAACAAAACATTCCAGAGTGCAATTTAGGGGTAAAAAACGAAATAATCTGTAAACTATCAATTTAGGAGATTTTGAAAAAATGCTGTGGGTTTTCTTGTCTTTTTTTTACAAACATAAATCAAGTGAGAGATAAAAGTACTCCCCAATGGTTAACAGTTCTATTTCCTCCCTCCCCCCATGTTAAATATTCAAAGTTTTGGAGGCATTTTCTTTCATCCACCATAAATGAAAACCACAGATCAGACAGAGAAAGGAACAAGTGAGAGGAGGGAAGAAAGTTGTGTACCTCAAACATTAAAGGCTATTTTTAAAACAACCCTCACTACAGAAAAATAGAAGACAGATTGAGCCAAGATACCATCATGATGAAACTGAGAAGAAGAGAAAGAAGCAGAACAATGGGAAACATTTATATCTGGGGCAGAATTACAACTTGTGTTATGTATTGATCACACGAATTTAGTAAATTAATACACCTATAAAAAGTAGTATTTTTTTTTGCAGTAACATCATAAATTCCTAGAACAATTTGCTTCAATGTAGCATGTTGACACAGAAAAACAGTATGTCAGTCTTAACTGGTTCAATGTAGCTATCCATTTTGAAGACTGTGCAAGGACATTGAAGTAGCTGCTTCTATAAGTCACAGAATGATGAGATACTTCACACAGCAACCTAACAGTTTTAAATCTAATTAAATATAGATAGACACATTTATTAGGTAGATCCACATTTGGCTATAACATAATCCAAGAGTGCTCATCAGCAATTGCTTATTAAATTGGAAGGAGACACTGAATGGCATGCTGCAATGTTCAGTCTGGAACTTAGCACCATTCAATATTTTTATAAATTATTTGGACAAGGAGGTGAAAGAAATATTTAATAAAACTTTAATTATATTCTGGGATGCTTTGGTTACAGAACTAGAAAATAATAAAAGAAAATTTAATATAGAGAACAGAAGATACCTACTTGGTCATCAGTATATATAAAAAACAATTGTGGAATTATAGTTCAAGATCAAATAGTTTTAAGATACATATAAATTTCTAATATATATTTTATGATATTCTTTTATATTAATATATCCACATAGACATTGAAATATATTTTCCTGTGTCAAAGCAGTTAGTACATTCTTTCTCATTTACCTCTGGAAATGAGAAATTCTAATAGCTTGCAGAAAGCAAGGAATCCAGAAAGAGATGTTTAAGACTGTTCCTAAAAGGAATTCCTAGAAGCATATTCCCAGCTGATCCATTCTGTAAAAAAACTTCTATCAGTTGCAGCTTCTATTATATTCACAGAATTGCTTGTTCAGTGTGCTTTAACACTGTTCCAGTTTGATTTTACACAAAGCTTCACAACACTCAGAAACCTATGCAGAATCTATGCAGAAACCCCAAAGGAAGTCGTTACTAATCAAAACTGGAAACAATATTCAGAGTGTGAAATTGTAGTAATCATATGGTAACTTAATTTCCTAATCACAATAGACAAATTCAGGTATCTATCAAAATCAGTTACCACTTATTTATGGTTACAGTTCTCTGACCATCTGAAATGATGAGTTTTTCAGTTCCTACATGAATGTATCCAATCCTTCTTTGAACTACATGGAATTGTTAATTAAAATGACAAGATATAAAGGAAAATATACAATTTACAATATGCATTGTAAAAATGTGCATTAGTATTAAAATGCTGCCCTATTTTTCTTACTGTGTTGGAAGTTCTTACAACCCTGTACCTTAAGTTAGATCAGCAATATTATTACAGATGAAAGACTGGGGTGGCCGTGGATGAGTGAGTGACAGCATTTCAGAAAGGAATGCTTAGTTACCATTCTCTGGTGGTAAATTCTCAAAATTGAAAGACAGCCATGGATTAAAACATACATGGCAATTTACATTGTATTTTATTAGGGGGGAGATTACATGTTGGCTGCCATTAATTTTGATATGTAGAATAGAATATTTTTCTTAATTATTAAGAAAATTCTTTGAAATTGCTATTTTCAAAATTACAAGGAATTTTATATTACAGATTGACTCCTAGATATCCCCCTAAGATTTCTACCTACTCTCAGATAATTCAATACTCATATACCACTTCTTTCATTGGAAGCCATTTGAGTGCTTTAAATCAACACATCTGTCCAAGTCAAGTAACTATTCAACCTCCATGTCATAGAAGCCAATACCGAACATAGGCAGCAATGCCATATTCTGAAAGCATAGCCATTTGTCTTCTCTCTTTCTATAGAGAGTAGTTATGTTCTCCTTAAGCACCTGATAAATGCTATACTCTTTAGTATCATAGCCCAAGTGTCTGATGGCAGTAGTATCAAATTTGGTCAGCTACAATGTCCTTCTCATGCACTTCCTCTTATAAACATGTACTACTATTAAAACTGTATCATTAGTTAATCGGAGGGAAAGAAGTATAATACACTTTAACATTTAGTGTATCAAAGTACATGAAAATATATGGAAAACAGCAAAGAAGTCCTTCCTTCCTTTCCTGAAAAAGTAATGGGTTTAATAATAAACTGGGGAAACCACTGTGAAAAGGGGATTTGAAGGATAAATGGGGCAGGAATGAATGAATAGATAGCAAAGGCATTAATGTTTTGTGGGAAGTATTAGAGAAGAGAACAAAATTATGAAAGATAAAGGAATTCATGCCCGATAATCCGGTATGCACAATAATAGCCCAAATTTAAGAGTGTCTTAAAATCCCCCAGCTTCGATAAGAGAATGTGTCTATTGCAGCTGATAAGCAGCTTTGTTTCCCTCAATGTCATCAACTTGTTAAATTCTAAAGTCTCTGTGAGGCCTCTTGTTATTATAAATGTACTGTATTGGCTGCATGTATGTATCAGCCAATTGACAAATGTCCTTGGAGTAGTTTACAGATGTAATTTATGCGCAATTTTGTGTACATGTGTCTCTCCAAATCATTTTAGAATTCATCTGTTATTTTAACCAGAACTTCAATTATTTTGGTATATGAACATTCTATTAGATATTATCTGAGGTTGGCATAGATAAACAACTGCATAAGCAATTGTACTGAACAAACCATTACTCTACAATTAAACATCTTCAGTCCATTTTCTCTCCATCTCCTCCATGAGGAAATTTAAAAAAAAACTGACAGGAGAAAGGAAAGAGAATTGAAAAATAGCAATGAAGTGGTAAAGAACAGACACAGTGTCACGTAGGGAATATAAAAGAAAATCTAAGACCAAAAGATTTAATTCTATATAATGCTGTCTGCTATGGGAGCTAGATAAAAAGTTAATAAGTTATATTGTGCTTCATCAGCAAACAAACACTCTGCAACTGGCTCATTAATTTTTATGTCTAGGACACAAAGGAACAGAACTTTTCAAGTTCATAAATGACATTCAAAACTCCTAACAGTGTGTAATATTTTACATTCATTTCAAGCCTGCAAAGAATGCTGAACAATCCTAACCTCCTGCAAGCAGTTGTATGAAGACAGGCTGCCTTCGAACACCAGACTGTGGTTTTCTGCCCCTAAAGGGAGGCACTAATGCACAGGGGTCAAAATCAGTTCTATGAAGAACCTAAATTCTTCAACAGAGAGCTAACGGCCATGGACATGTATAAAACAGATGTAAACTAATTCTTATAGTGAATAAAGATCACCTATGAAACATTTGACTGGAATGTTTGACCAGAAAACATTGATTTTTTTAAAAAGGTATGATTCCTTCAGTACACATGGTACTGAAGCATTTGCTAGAGCAGTGGCCTCCAACCTTTTGGGCACCAGGAAACAGTTCAATGGAGAGAGGGTTTCCTGCAGACCAGAGGGGATGTGGTTTCATGTGCTACCTGCATCCCATGGATGGGGCTTTGCTTGTTTGCGCGGCCCAGTTTCTGGCATGTTGAGGACTGGTGTCGGTCCATGAACAGGGGCTTAGAGACCTCTGCGCTAGAGAATAGGGAAACCAGAGAAGATGTAGTAGCTTCTAGTTGTCAGCCTTAATGTATCCTCAGTCTTCCTAAATCTAACCTTTTCTAGTTAGAAGACAAAACTATAAAAACAGTCACTATTATCAGTCTTCTGCCCTTGGCAAAGAATTATAAAACCAGAACTTTATTATAGACAGAAATATGGCTGCAGTTCTCTATAATGGAAGAGATGTAGGTAGAAACATGCTATGATGTAACTGTAATCTGCTTGTTCAACTGGATATTTAATAAACATTGCAAAGTAATGTGGAAGCTTTCAAATCCACTGGAATTATTATTCGGGTAGAGCTAGGATTGGCACTCCAAATCAGATGGAAGTTTGCAAGTTAATCAAAACTGTTTTTCAGACTATCGCAATGTTTAAAATGGATTGATCTAACTTGATACATAATTAAACATCACAAAAACAAACAGAAAGATTAAGAGTTTGCCAGATATTCTGAAAAGTTTTAGAAAAAAGATCAGAAAGTAACTGGCTTTAACTAAGCCAGGGGTCAGCAAACTGCGGCTCTGGAGCCGCATGTGGCTCTTTCACCCCTCTGCTGCGGCTCCCTGTCACTCAA
>JANHFK010001820.1:63088-76676 GCA_036250565.1 Sibynophis collaris | reverse complement strand
GCTCAAGGTTGACTCAGCCTTCCATCCTTCTAAGGTGGGTAAAATGAGGACCCAAATTGTTGGGGGCAATATGCTGACTTTGTAAATGGCTTAGCAAGGACTGTAAAGCACTGTAAAGCGTTATATAAGTCTAAGTGTGTCAGCCAGTTGCATATGCGTCCAGGGCTCTTTCATCTGCTGATCTAAATTATGCTCAAATTGAAAAGGAATGTTTAAGTATTGTATTTGTTTGCCAGTGTTTCCATCATTATCTTTATAGCCAGGATACAATCACAGCTGAAATGGATCACAAGTCATTAATAGCCATATTCAAAAAGCCCTTTCTGTGTGCTCCCAAGCATTTGCAGAGCATGATGCTTACAATGCAACATTACAATCTCAATGTTGTCTACAAGCCAGGACGTGAAATGTATATCAGTGATACCCTGAACAGGGCTACACCAGATCAGGCGTAACTGAGAAGAGAGCACGAGCATCATATGGTTTGTTGGTTGCAACAGGAACAATCCCTCTTTGCTGAAGTCAATCAAGCAGACTATTTCAAAGTCACAAAGCAACGGCTACGTCACCTCATGCAGCACACAGATACTGATGCAGCTTTATAGGCATTGAAGGCTATTGTTCTGAATGGGTGGCTGGATGAGAAGGAGGCAGTTCCTGCAATTGTGAGGGAATATTAGTCCTTCAGAGATGAGATCAGCATACAAAATGGTATCTTGTACAAAGGTCCAAGAGTATAATGCCAAAGTCATTGAGAGCAGAGATGTTATTGCACATACACTCCATTTTCTCCTGGATAACCACATGAGTAATGTCATAATGTTATGAGTATAAACAAAATGGACATGAGTCATGGATTCTGTATTGAAGGCATATCAAACAACTGAAGAAGTTTCACATCTCTGCTTTCTGCTCCATTTTTGACATTTGTGGCAAGATTGAATCTCCAACCTGGAGGTCATGGATCATGCAGAGTCCACCAGCCATTGAGTGCATTGCATAGTCAGCATACTACTAACCTCTCAACTATCAGAGACCAAATGAGATGAGTGGGACATGTCATCAGAATGGATGATCTCCTTATGCTTCTCCAGTTGTTCTATAGTGTGCTGGACTCTGGGAAAAGACCTTGAGATCAACCAGTACACCATGAAAGAAAACCTACACCACTGGGACATCCAGCTAAGGGAACTAAAAGCTGCATCTGCTGACAGAATCTGCTGGCGACCCTTATACTATGAAATCTCCATCAATTATAGAGATAAACACTGCCAAACTTGATCACCATGAAATCATAGAATAACAACCATAGTTACTACAACAATGGATTTTCATTGCCCTCAATTTGCTAGACTCTACATTTCCAGACTAGGACTAGAGAGCCATCTCCAAATCCAGACATGAACTGTACAACACCATGTCTTCTTCAAAACCAAAGGACTTTGATATACATATGAGGGCTCTTTAGAAAAATGGAACTCATTAAAAAATATTAGGAACAAAAAATCAGAGGAGCTGAAATTCCGAGATGAATCTTTCTCATGCTGCTACTAGTAGTAGTCAGAAAAGCTGTGTATAGGATAATATAAAAAGAACAATGTAAGAAAAATGTTGGAATATGGAACTTCATGTGTTAACATCACTTCTTGAATCAAACTCAGAAGTATGTTGGTAGCAAAAGCCAGTAGAATAACACTGGCAAATGAAAATAATTTGCAGTGGCCAAAACTTTCAAGAGCAAGACAGTTAATTTGTTGCAGTTATTAATCCTGACTTTCATTGAAATATCAGTTACTAGCTGAATACCCTTGCTCTGCTACGAAACTATGTGATCAGGCTTGGTAAATCGACACTTACAGCTTGAAAATTATTGAGTAGTTACGATCGGCCTCTCCTCTCCCCTTCTCTCCCTCAGGCTGGCCCCATTGATCCTCTCCTATCCTCTTCTCTCCATCAGGCTTGCCCCACAGAGGCCTCTCCTATCTTATCCCCTTCTATCCCTCAGGCTGGTCCCATTGATCTCTCCTATCCCCTTCTCTCCCTCAGGCTTTCCCCACAGAAGCCTCTCCTATCTTTTCCCCTTCTCTCCCTTTCAGGTGGGGAGGGGGAGTAGAATGTGTAAACTCTCAGCCCGCAGGTCGGATGAGTCACGCGCTGGCCACGTCCATGCCCAAGTGGCAGTTGGAACAGAGTTCTTTTCAGGTGGGGAGGGGGAGTAGAACGTCTAACTTCTTAGCATCAGAGCATGTAAATAATAATACAAGAAATACTAATGATCTGATGGTCATTTCGAAAAATCCTTTCTTAGCGACCACCTAGACGCCAAGAGGAATATACGTGCCAAATTTCAAGTTTGTAGGCTTTATGGTTCTGGAGATTCCATGATGATGCATGAGTGGTATTTCAGTTTTATATATATAATTTATTTTTATTAAATTTATATGCTACCTATTGCACTGCATTAGTTCCTTTTTATCTAGGAAAAGACAGAACAAGTCCAATGAATATGGCTGTTAAACCAATACTGGTTAATTTCAAAAGAATCTTTTCATATTAGGAAGTGAACATCAAAATGCCAGAAGTCAATCAAGGTTAGCAAATGTAAAATGATACACATTGATGCCAAAAATCCTAACTATTGATTCAAACTAATGAGATCAGAGCCTGCAGTGACAGATAAGAAAAAATATCATGGAATAATGGTAAACAGTTCAATGAGGGTTCTGACACTGTGTGCATCTACTGTATCATAACACTCAAGTATAAATCAATGATGCAACTTCATATTGTATCCAGTTCTGGTTGCTGCATCTCAAAAGAGATATAATGGAGCTACGTTCAGGGCTATGATGATTAAAGGGCTAGAGCAGTTTCCCTGTGAGAAAAGCAACATTTGGGTTTCTAATCTAGAAAGGCAAATGAGAAGAGACATGATTAATGTGTACAAAATTATCCATGATATGGATAAAGTGGAGAAAGAAAACCTATTTTCCCTTCCCAAAATGTAAGAAACAGTCTACTGAAATTGAATTAAGGGAGAATCATGACAAATAAAAGGAATGTTTTATATTCCAAAGGTGCTTTTTTCAAAGGCACCTGGACTTCCTTGGGATGTTGTTTTTTTTGTTTTTTAAAATGCTTTGCTTCTGATCCAAGAAGCTTCTTCAGCTCTGACTGGATGGTGGGGGATGAAAGGATTTATGTTCCTTGAAGTCAACTGGTCATTTGCATTCTTTTAGTCATTGAGGCCACCTGGAAGTTTATCTGTGTCCTCAGGGTCACCCGAGTAATGCAAATGGGTGTTGCACCTTCTTGGAACTGCTGAAAAGAGTGTGGAGCTGTGCTTTTTTGCAGGATGTTTTTTGCTCTGCGTCTCTTCACTGTTGGGGATGAGTTTGTGTTGTCTGCATCTCAAACTGAAGTGCAAATGGTTCCTGTAGTCTGCAATTTTTTTGAAATCAGTTCATACTCCCATACCACTCGAAGGGGATTCATCCATAGACATTTAGCTATACCCTTTAGGATGAACCCCCTTCGAATGCTGTGGGAGTACAAATCAATTTCGAAAAAACTGCAGACTACAGGAACCAGTTCCATTTGCACTTCTCAGGTGACCTTAAGAACACAGATAAACCTCCAAGTGGCCTCAATGACTGTCTACTCTAAAAGAATGCAAATGACCAACTGTCTGCAAGGAATATAAATACTTCCATTCCCCATTATCCAATCAGAGCTGAAGAAGCTTCTTGGATAAGAAGCAAAACATCTTCAAAGAAGCCATTTGGAACAACCATAACCTGAATGACTGAGAATCTCCATTGACATTTTTTTAATACAACACATAATCAAATTTTGGAATTTGCTACCATGGGATGTTATGGAAGCTGCTAGCTTGGCTGGCTTTTAAAAAAAAGTTAAATCAATTCATGGAAATCATGCGGAGCAATAACTTTTAGCCTTGATGGCAGTGTCTGGCTTTGAAGGCCATCAGTTGGAAGATTAGTAGACTTCCTTGTATAGCTGGTTGGTCATTGTGAAAACAGTCTGATGGGCTATCTGGTAGATGGGTCTGATCCAACAGGGCACAGCCTATGTTCTTATGTTAACTGAAATAATCTACTGAATCAAATGTATCTCCTAAACTGTGTACTTATTTCAATGAGTAAACAACAGCCATCTCAAATATCTACAAACTGTACAATCCACAATCTGAAGGGATGCTACTATTATCAACGTTGGCAGGGTTCAGATTCATTTCAGTTTGTTCAATCATCTGCCTACTCCAAATACATTATGAAAAAGAGTACTGGAAGTTTAGTTGCTAAACCTTTCTGTTAATCAAATGTTAGTACATTAGCAGACAAAACCTCTATCACCTTACCCTCCCATCTCAGACTGAGGAGTAGTTTTGGTAATAACAATAGTTTTCCCCAATTTGGATTCCAGATCCACTTTGTAGTCTCGATGCCGCAGAAGCTCACGCTTGATAGGCTGCACTGGTTTGCCTAAAATATAAATTAAAAAAAATTAATGAGGATAGACAGACAAAGAAATAGAAAGAATGATTTGGTATACCCTTGAAATATAAGTCCTTCATTTTAGTCAGTAAATATTTTTCCTCTATTGCCCAAGAAAGTTCTTCACTTAATTTTAATTCCCTCAATTCTAAGATCAAATAAACCTAACTTCTTAATTTGTTGAATATGCGTAAATTAAACAGAAAATAGATTTTTATTTATTTATTTATTTTATTAGATTTTTAGACCGCCCTTCTCCTTCGCTTTTTACAATTTTTAAGAGAACATAAGATGAAGTATCTAGCTGTCTGTCTTATCTAGTTAGCTAGCTACGTATGTATCTATTATGCCACCCATCTCCCCTGCAAGGTGACTCTGGGCAGCTAAACCTTCCCTCTGAAATGTTGTCCTTTGCATCTCATTCTACAAACTGATTTAGCAACTATTAATGAAACAGCCATGCATTGCATAGTCAGCATACTACTAACCATCTTTCTTCTCTCTTTCCTCTGTAAGTCGTTTCTCTGCAAGCTTCTCATATTCATCTTTGTCCCACTTTCGGCGGAAGTCTAAGTTTTTAGCCTATGATTGAAAGAATGTAATGTTCCAGTTAACAAAAAAGGTCAGGTATTGACAATAATATGAATTATTGGCTTGTAGTAGACTCATTTTCTCTAAAAACTCTTACACAGGAAAAGCATGAACAGGCAATGTTTATACAGAAAGCATTAACCTCAACTATTATATGCTACAGGCAAATTCTAAAAGCTACAGAACTGAGAAGGTCTGATAAGAAATAAAACTTTTCTTTAAATCTCAACAGCTGAATTCCACAAGGGTCAGCAATCTCTTTAGGCAGTATGCATACATGGTGAAATTTTAGGCTACATCAATAGAAATATCCATTCTAAATCATGAGAAGTAATAGTTCCACTTTTTCTGTAGTCAAAGTCCATCACAGAACAGCATCTTAACTCTTCACGAGAGGACCAACGACAGCTATGATTGTAGTCTTCAAATGTCTGAAAGGATGTCATACAGAAAAAAGTCTAGTTCTTTCTTTCTCAGACAGGAAGACCCGGAATACTGGACTAAGGTTATAGGAAGGCAGATTATCACTGAATGTTAGGGATTATGTTTTTACAAGAAAAGCAATACAATAGTGGAATTAATTACCCAGAAGGATTCCCCTTCACTGGATTTGTTTAAATGGACACTAGGCAGTCATTGGTGAGGATTCCTGCCCTGAATAAAGAATGGGACTCAATGGCTTGAATGGCCCTTTTAACTGTATCATTGTACGATCTTGTGTCTGAGCATTTAAAACATTGCTTCTTTTCTGTTTGAAAGGGCAGAAATCTCAGTCTCAGTCTAGAAACCTTATGAGAGAACATCCCACTGATCAGCTATTCGTTAGGTCTCTGCCGTGCACATGCATGCACGAGGGATGGGGTGCGTGTGGGGCATGCGTGAATGCACGGGGATGGGGCGCATGCATGGGGCCACACACGCATTGCATTTTTGGGGTTCAGGCGCACACGCAAGCTTTGGGCACTCGGTCTGGAAAAGGTTAGCCATCATGTTCTAGAGAGTCTTAAATTATGACACGGAAAAAAACTATTACCTACTAAGCTTCCATCTCGTGTGGAATTTTTTCATTATAAGAAAAAAAATCCTAAGAACTGGACATGGCAAGATGTCAAATAACATGTAGAACTATGATTGGTTCAAAACTAATTGTAACATAATAAATAAAATCAGTTTACCTTTAAATTCCTCAAAATCTCAGTAATTTGAAATAATTCATAGTTATATACAAGAGCATTAAACTACAAAACAAGACTATCACTATGTAAATAAAATGAATTGTGGGTATTAGACTCAAGGCAGATAACAGGAAGTACTACAGGTAGTTCTTGACTTACAACTATTTGTTTAATGACAGTTCAGAATTACAACAATACTGAAAAAAGTAATGTAGCACACTTATGACCATTGCAGCAACTCCATTGTCATACGATCAAAATTTGGATGCTTGGCAACTGTATGTATTGATAACAGTTGCACTGTCCAGAGCTTATGTGATCATCATCTGTATCCTTCCCAGCCAGCTTCCAATAAGCAAAGACAATGGGAGAAGCCAGACTGATTTAATGGCATGATTCACTTAACAACTGCAATGATATGGTTAATAACTAGGGCAAAAAAGATCATAAAACGGGCAAAACTCACTTGACTATTGCCTTGCTTAGCAACAGAAATTTGGGGCTCAATTGTGGTCATAAATCAAAAATTGCCACATCATCTAAGGTATGAAATTCAAGGCTACAAAATGTGCTGATGGCCACTGGATCAGATTTAATAAGAAACAATTAGTTGTTAAATGTCTATTAATCATGAAAGCTAAATTGAATACAATGATTCTAAGATATTTTTATCATAGTTACCCAGGCATGTAACAGAAAGAAATTCCTAAAAGCATGTAGGAAACAGTTGTGGACAATATAGACATTTAATAGGAATGAAGAAAATGTCTTGAGCTCTCAGTGGAAGCAGCAAGACAGACACAAGCCTTGGGGAAGAGTCTAGGGAGGTGACATCCAAAGCCTGGCAGCAGAAACATTCAATAACGCAGCTAAATTGTACTTGGCACACTACTTGATGGCTAAACTTTAACACAAATTCACCTTCAGATATAAAAATGAAATTTGGAAAAATACAAAAACTTATATGAGCTTCCTATTCATTTCCAACATACCTCAATATATGTGTACAGGAAGTCCTTGAGTTACAACTACAATTGAGTCCAAAATTTATATTGCTAAGTGCCAGCAGTCTCGAGTGGGAGGTAAGTATAGTCAGGCACCCCCTCGGGGAAGCAGGGCTGGGATGGGTTGTGGGGTCCCTGTGCCCTTGGAGCTCAAGGGCCAGGCTGGGCGCTTGCCCTCTGCTGCCTAGGGCTCTGCACAGCCTGCACCACTGTCTGGGGGTCCACCGTGTGGCCTAAGTGGGACAGCGAGGCTCCTCTGGAGGATAAGGGTTTGGCACTCTCCTTGGTCTTGCCTTCCTATGCTAGAAACAATGAATCCCCCCACCCCTGCTCAGGCCACCACTGCTGCCCCTGACATGAGTGACATTGAGCTGGCCACACCCACCCAGCCCGAGGTCAAACACAACCCTGATGCAGCCCTCAATGAAATCAAGTTTGAAACCCTGTTCTAAGATATTAGCTATTTTCATGGGGTTGGTGTTATCTGCAAATTTGATGAGTTCCTCTTTTATCCTCTTGTCTAGATCATTTATGAAGATATTGAAGAGTACTGGGCCCAAGGCCAAGCCCTGTGACACCCCACTGCATGCTTCCCTCCATGTAGATGTAGTTCTATTAAGGATTATCAGTGGGTGTGGTTGGCCAGCCAATTGAGAATCTGTCTGGTGATAGTAGTGTCTATCCCATATTATTCTATCTTACTATGAAGTAGGTTGTGGTCTTCTTTGTCAATGTCTTGCTTGAAGTCTAAGTATATTATGTCCACAGCATTTTGCTTGTCCACTAATTTAGTCACTTTTATCAAAAATGGCAATAAGGTTTGCCCGGTATGATCTGTTTTAACAAACCCAAGCTGGCTTCTAAGAATCACTTTGTTTGTTTCTAGATGCTCATAAACCCTTTGCTTGATTATCTTAGTCAGGATTTTGTCATATACATGACCACCATCCTACTGTTTCCTTCAATTCAAGGCTCAAATGTTAAAAAGCAGCACGATACTTTCTAAACCTTGTAACAGAAACAGTACCATCAGTTCATAGTAAGCAGGCACTATTTTTTAAAAATAACAAAACTGGGTGCTTTTGCTTACTTAGCATATGGATTAATTATTCTGTTCAGTGTGTAAAAATCAACTACTGCATGTGCACCACTTGCTGTTTATGTACCAGACAGTGAAGAAGGAGCTGAGATGAAGATAACCTTTGGCAAACAATCCCTCACTCTGAAAATCCATCCCTCTGGCAGTCCATCTAAGTAACTCAGAGCTTCTGATCAGATGAGCACTGATGGTCAGGATGATATGAGTAATTCATTTATTATTTTAATATTAATCATAAGGAGGAAACATAGCTTGAAGATTTCTTATACTTTGTTAATTTACTTTGAAAAATATTAATTCCTATTATTATTCAAATTATTGTCACCTACCTAGAGCATGAGAAGAAAAAAGGCTTTAATTTTAAATTAAGTTTTACAACTTTAAATTGTTACTAAGCCTGAGCCTAAGGGATAGTTAGAATAAGACATGAAAATTAAAGTTAGTCAAGCATTTCTACACAAGCATTTTAATGTCAGAGCTCTGCTTGTTGTTTTTCCACTATTATAGTTTCGCTTTCAGGATTTCAGTAGGAGCTTAGAAATCTCAGTAAAATAATTTTCTCCCCCTACAACCTACCATAGCTCAGCAATGTATTTCCATGCATCAATTTCTATTCTGGATCCCTTAGCCCAACAACACACAGAATGCAATTATGAAGAGACTTGATAAAGTAACAACTGGTTTCAAATTTACTTTGTGATTGTGGAATGGTGCCTTTGAAACAGTGTTGACTCCTGGCAACTGCTTGAACTAATCCCTGCAGTTCTCATGGCAAGATTTTTCAGAAGTGGCTTGCCATTGTTTCCTTCCTAAGTCTGTGAGAAGTGACTAGCCCAAGGTCACCCAGCTGGCTCTATGCCTAAGTCAGGACAAAAACTCATGGTCTCTTCGTTTCCAACCTGATGCTTTAATCATTACACCACACTAGCTCTCACTTTTGCTTTATCAAATAATTAACTTTCTTTAATTCTTTCTTTAAACATTCTTTAGTTTCTACACTAAAGAAATTATACAGAAAATGCCTAAAAACGTTACAGTAGTCCTCGACTTACAACCATTCATTTAGTGATTGTTATTGTACATTTCTTGTTATTATTTTTCCCTCTAAAAGATTTCAATTTGTTTTTCAATTGAATTGTACATTTTATATGTTACATTAAAAGTGGAAAAATGTGAAGTGATATCTTGATATAATTTTTTTACATTTCAAAAATTTGGCATTTTAACAAAATTATGTAGACTTTTCATCTCTGTATAAATGGCATTGGTTTCTTACTCATCTTGTTGGGCTGACATCAATCTTGCAAATCTCAAAGTGCTTCCTCAAGTTATTTTCTTCAACTGGAGTTCAAGATCTGCTTATCTGAATGCTGCCACCATAGCAGCTCTCCCTTTTGTCCTTCATAGTATCTAAAGTTATCTGGACTAACATTAAAATACATTTTGTGGATTACAGGTTATGGAAGTTTAGGGATAAACAAAAGCAGAGTTGTTTTAATATAGCAAATAATCATCTTTAAACCATACATACGTACCTGAAATTGTACTACAGTATTTTAACTTGTTCTGTTATTATATGTTCAGACATATTCTGTTGTAAATTGATTACAATAGTCTTTTTCATTATCAGTTCAGTGAATTTGATTATTACTAAACAACTAATACCATTAGTATCTTGTAGTTGATCATGGTGTCACAGGGATATTTCTATTTATGTTAACTGACGCCAACTGTGACAGACTGGCATTAAGGAGTCACCAGCAAGATGATTTCTGTATGTGGCATTTTAGATGTTGATTGGGGTGTGCTGATGGCTGGCTTTTAAGTCATTAGCTGGTGTTTGCTTGTGCTGCCCAGCCCTCACCTTCTAAGTACTTGATAGGCTGGTGATAAATCAGCATTCCTGTTGACTGACAAGGGGCCTGTTTTCCAGGCCTTCAATCTCTTCCCTGCCTGCTTTTGTGTCTGCTCGTCCAACAATCTTAGTAGCTGCAAAACTGAATGTGTATCCTTGTTCATTGCAGTGTGAAGCTACCAATGAGTTCAGTTCTCCTCGTCTGACTGCTCGTTTGTGTTCTTGCAATCTGGTGATTACCTTCCTCCCCGTCTGTCCTACATAGTCACGGGGCAATCCATGCAGGGAACAAAAACAGCCAGGGAAGTGATTGAAGCCTGGGAAACAGGACCCTTGTCAGGGCTACAGTCCAAAAGCTCGGAAGACAAAACCCCAGGTCCTGGTGACCGACCCAGATTGGATCCTGCAACATTATCCAGGGACATATATGTTTGCCTTCATTTATGAGTACCATCTATTGTTCTACTAAAGTTCAATTGTTCATTTTACTATAGAGCTGCATGATACACCAAAAATACAGACAGTCATTGACTTACAACCACTCATTTAGTGACTGGTTGAGTTACAATGACATTAAAAAAGTGACTTATTACTGTTTTTCACTCTTACAATCTTTTCAGCATTCACATGATCAAAATTCAGACACTTGCTCATGTGATCACCTTTCATGTAACAACTGTTGCAAGCAAGGTTATAAAATGGGACAAAACTCAATTCACAACTATCTTGTTTAGCAACGGAAATTTTGGGCTCAATTGTGATCATAAGTCAAGGATTGCCTGTAAGACATGTTGGTTGCCAAATGGAGAATTCTTATATCAGGTCCTTGTTCCTAATATCCAAACAGTTCTAATAAGAGAGTAGGTATCGAACAGCCTCCAAAAACATCACTTTTTCAGAAACTGGGTGCAGACTGGTATTTTAACATGATAAAACAGTTGAGTGAGGAGAGAATGCAGGCTATTCATCAATGTTATCTCAAAGTATCATCATTTTCATATTTTCTTTTTCACAATTACATTATTGAGTGCACTGAAAGTTTTCAATTGGAAAGGGTGTACCAAAATCAAAATTTCCTCCTACTTTTGTACTGCCGAAAACCTAAAACAGAACCAATGCAAATTCTACCAAAAAGAGCCCCAAACAGCTTAAAACCTTGTTTCATTTATTTCTGAGGCCTGTTAAGCAGTTTCAAACCTGTCATAACTAAATCACTGCTTATTTTTTTCCAGGAAGAATAATAAAGATGATTTACAAGGCAAAAATTAATAAGGTGGCAAGGAGGGTATTTCCAGATTGAACTACACTGAAGCAATACTATAATAAATCAAAGTTTCCCATGCCTGAGAGAAAGCAATTTACTAGCTGCTTCACTTTTCTCCTAAATAATAAAAAGAAGCTGTAGTCTTTTGAAGGTCTTTTAGCTGCATTCCTAAACTAAGCAGGTAGAAAGGAATTAAATTCAACTATTCACTTGTCAAGCTTGTAATTTCAAAAAAACGTTTCCAATGTAATCAAAAGACCGGTTTGTTGGAAATCACAACAGCATTTCATGATAGGCTTAGCATCCACAGCCATACAGCAATAATACAGAAATGGTTTACCAATTCCTGATTCTAGATGAGATTTTGGAGGTTATTCCCTAGCTAGGCTGCCCTCCCCCACACAGGTCTGCATGTCCTCCATGAAGGAGATCAATAAATCAAAAAATACTAAAATTAAAAAATGCCACCAGATATTTTACAGATTAAAAATATTTTAAGAAAGTCATTCATGTAGGTATAAGTTAAAAATGTTAGACTAGAAATCAGTCCAACAAGAATACTTGTTGATCATTAGACACAGAAACTACTTGGGCAACCTTGAAATAATCACTTTCTTTCAACCTCTCTATCTCATAGGATTGTTGTTATGGAGAAACAGCATTATATACATTGGCTTGAGTTATACAAAATAAAGGCAGAATTATACCACATTTTTGGGAGTATAAGACGCACATTAGTTTTTGGGGAGGAAAAGAAGAAAAAAAAATTCTGCCTCTGCCTACCAGCATCCATCAGTATTCATCTGGCTAGCATCCTTGCAGAAAAGAGCAAACAGCCTGGTCAGCTTCAGCACATTATCACAGCCTGATTTAGCACGAACAGCTAATTGGTGGTTGGATAGCCTCCCGGAATACTGCCAATCAGCTGTTCCAGGCGGTGGGGATTGCCACAGCCTATCGCTGCCTCTGCACGTCGTGTTTTCGGCCTTCACGCGTCGTGTTTTCAGCCTCCGCGCGTTGCATTTTCTGCCTCTGGACGCTTCATTTTAGACCCGTTCCAGGCTGCCAGGATCAGCACAGCACATCACCATCTCCACGCATCACGTTTTCAGCCTCCACACATCACATTTTCGGCCTCCACATGCCGTTTTTGGCCTCTCTGCATCTCATTTTTGACCAGTTCCAGGCAGCGGAGATTGCCGCTGCTCCCCGCCACCTAGAACTGGCTGAAAATGTGACACGTGGAGACCAAAAATGCAATGCGCAGAAGTTGAAAATGTGGTACATGGAGGCGGAGATGTGTTGTGGCGATCCAGGCAGCCTGGAACAGGTCTAAAATGGAGCATGTGGAGGCCGATGTGATGCATGGAGGCTGAAAACATGATGCACGGAGGCAATATACTGTGGTGATCCCTACAGCCTGGAACAGGTCTAAAACGGGGCGTGCAGAGGCCCAAAACAGCCAAAGGGTGGGGACCGGCGGGTAGCCGGAACTTCAGCAACATTTGGTGTATAAGACACACCGCAATTTTCACACACTTGGGTGGGGGGAGTGTGTCTTATACTCCGAAAAGTACAGTAACTAATGAATGGCTATCAATAAAATCACAGAAAATGCAGTGGTAAGATAAAAATACATAAATATAATCATGGAAGGAGAATGAAAGAAGGAAGTGAGATTAAAGAAAGATAGAAAGACTACTGCAACTCTTTACAAATGTTACTATAAAATAATAAAAACATTTGTAAAGCAAGAATACATTCAGAAACCAATTCCACTGAAACTTGAGGGACAGTACCAGGTACTGAAAAAATATTGACTGAATCATTAAAACAGCAAAAAAAGAGGCAGTTAGTTCTAATAGCTCTAGGTCAACAAATATGGAACAACACTGTGTAAATTATTGGAAAATATCAGTGTGTTATATCTATGCTAAAGAAGTAAATACTTTATATAGCAGAGGCACATTGGGGGAAAAATGTTTATACCAATTTCAGGCTCAGCCAATTTTGTTCAAATTTATTTATTCATATTATAGAGTTGGAAAGGGAATTTTATCTCCTTAAATGTGTGGTGGTGGTG
>JANHFK010001819.1:151640-165087 GCA_036250565.1 Sibynophis collaris | reverse complement strand
TTTGGGGGCGGGGCCAAACCAATGCCAAATGATCACTACCGGTTCTAGAGAACTGGTGAGAACCAGTAGCAACCCATCACTGGTCTGTATGAATCTACTGTTGCCCTCTGAAGTGTTTCTGGTGGGAAGAGGGGAAGAGAATATAAAATAAGCATTTGGAGTATTATTGGAAAATGTAGGCACTGTCTTCTTGAATACCAGAAAGTCTTTGGAAGAAATTGCTTACTAATCAGATTGTACAGGTAGTCCTTAACCTATGACCACAATTGAGCCCAAAATTTCTGTTGCTAACCAAGGCAAGTGTTAAGTGAATTGCACCCAATTTTATGATCTTTTTTGCCACAATTGTTAAAAAAATCATTGCAGTTGTTAAATGAATCACCCAATTGTTAAGTGACTCTGGCTTCTCCCATTGACTTTGCTTGTTTGAAGCTCAAATGGCAATTATGTGACCCCAAATGCTGCAACTGTTGTAAACACATGCCAATTGTCAAGTGCCTGAATTTTAATCATGTGACCACAGAGATGCTGCAAAGGTCATAAGTGGGAGGATCGCATGTTTCACTAAACGAATGGTTGCAAGTAAAAGACTACCTGTAATTGAAAGCAAAAATTCATTCCAGCCGTTATTAAGCTCTTTTAAATTCCTTTGATCAAAAATTCAGTTCTCCTAATGATATCACTGAGTAATAACAAAGTTCAGCATGAGGAAATAATAAATAACAAAGTAACTGACCAAATGAAATAGATTTTTCTTACTCTGAGATAGCTCAGTTTTAAGATTATCAAAATTAAACTGTCCAGCGATCAAATTTCCTAGAACCCTGTGATATACATTACTTCTGTTTATTCTACAGTTTCTCTTTGCATGCATCTCATATTATAATAGAAGTAGAATAATTGTTTTGAGTTCCTTCCCTCCATTCTTTCCAAGCCATGACATAATGTATGGATATGTAGTTGAATAAAATGAAAAGCAAAAAGGATACATTTTCAAGAGACATTGAGCAATGATTAGCCAATAGAATAGTTCACTTTTGTATTTTCTAAATATAATGTTTAACTGCTGCTAAGTCATAGACAAATCTATAAAATAATGTCAGCCAATCATTTCTAGCTATTTGGTTGTTCTTCCAGGCACTCCATAATGAGAAAATGGCCCCGCAATTATGAATGGTTCTTTATGAAAATGAATATTGAACATATATGGCTACAGGACTGGTATGGAGGAATTACAATTATTACTTTGGAGGAATATTTCAAAGCAGTTCCTAGTAAAACGTAATTGATTTTTTAAGTATGAGAATTCAGCATTTTCATATTTAAATACTAGTTTTATATACTATGTTATCAGGTATTTATTTTTGTGTAAAGTTTTGAATGTGGTTTCATCTTAACTGAAGCAGAATTACTTTTGAACATTAGGAAAAAAGCTGCAGATGTTAAACAGTCTGAAGATAAGATCAGACTAAGTTATTGCTTAAAATGTTTTGAATACTTTTGGATTTTTATAAATATGAATCTCACAAGATCTATTGAAATAATACAATCTAAAACTAGGCAGAAATTGCAAACCTATATGTAATGATATATTAATGTCCCACTGCTATTAATCACATATTTGATATATGTTGCATTTTAATTAAATTTATATTACAGATTTAATTTTTCCATAGCTACAGATTTATCTTTTAAATGAACGATTTAGTAATAGCTTTATGAAAAAAATAGAAAAAAGCTAAGATCTGAAACTTTCCAGAAATGATTAGATAATTTACTTCACTTCATTATCTCAGACCAACATACAATATACTAAGAATACAACTGGAAGTTACTGTTATGCATGTAAATATTAAGCTATTGCATGAAATCCTTACTTCTTCTCAGAACTTCCTTGCTTCAGGAAAAAGAGATCTGAAGTTTTTACTTCATTTCCAATATTATATTTTTGCTATTGCTTAAGTCTGAACAAGCTACAGAGAGTATTAACAATAGACTGTCAATTTTAAATAATGGTTTATATTTATTTAATTGATTGATTGATTGATCGATCGATCAATCGATTTATTGACTTGTATCCCTCAATTTTACATTTGTGAGTTCTCAAGGTGACCAAGAAAAGTTAAAAATGATAACATTAAGCTAGCTGATAATTTAAAACCAGCACTAAAATTTAAGCTGTAATCAATTAAATTCTTGATAAAATATGCATCATTAGAAATATTAATCTTGGGAGTAGGGGCCAAGCACAATTTACAAGGGCCGGGAAATAAACAAAAGGCCATTTCCTGCATGTCAGAAAGATAAACCAGTGGGAATATCTTGAAGAGGGCTATTCCTGCTAGTCCCTTTTTAGTATGCATGGTAATAACAGGGCAAGTGTTACATTAGAGAGAAAGGCCCTGAGTTGTTTAGGATTTAAAGGTCAATTTCAACACTTTAAAGCATTGGCAACCAATGTAGATCTTTCACTAAAGGCATTGTATGATTCTGATATCTTGACAGGATTCTAGCAGCTACATTTGTATCAGTGCAGTACTAGTTCTATATTTAATTTGCGGTTCTATTTCTTCAAGAATTTTCCGCTATTGTGTACTGTACTAGTTGAGATGGGACACAATCAAGGCACAAAATATCATCTCCAATCCTAGTGGCTCATGAATTGCCATGGCTGGCATAACAGGTGTGTCATTGTGAAAAAGCATTCCTCACTGTAGGTTTTAAATCAAATGCCTACAAACTTAAGACAGCTAAAACTGAGCAAGTCCTCCCATATTACAAATCTAGTCTTTCGAGGAAGTGTAGCCCTGTCATTTGGACACAATGAGATACTACACTTAATTAAAAATAGAAGCATAAGAAGGGGTATCGGACTAGGTCAGCCTAAAACTCACATATATATTAAATGTGGCAACTTCAACACAGCCAAATTGAAGATATTACTAGCCTACAATAAAGCATTCCTCCTTTTTATGCTGATGTTTTAAAGTGTCAAAAAACAACCCCTTTTTTAAAAGTTAAGGGGTAATTTGTTTTATTTTGGGACCAGTTAATATAGAAGAACAGATTAGACCCGTGATGGCGAACCTATGGCACAGGTGCTACAGGTGGCACGCGGCGCCATATCTCTGGGCACCCGAGCGTTGCCCTAGCTCAGCTCCAGCACACATGCATGAGCTGGTCAACTGATTTTTGAGCCTTCTGGTCCCACTGGAAGTCGGGAAACAGGCCATGTCCGGCCTCCAGAGGATCTCTGCGGGGGTGGGGAAGGCCGTTTTCGCCCTCCCCAGGCTCCTAAAAAGCCTCTGGAGCCTGGGAAGGGTGAAAAACGGGCCTATCGGGCCCACCATGCTCCCCCCACTTTTGGCACGTGACGGCAAAAAGGTTAGCCATCACTGGACTAGACATTCTTAAATAATCTATTTAATATAATTTATAATCCCTGCCATCACCTAACATGTGGGATTGATTTTAGAGCCAGGCCAGTTTCAAGTGTGCATGTTTCTCCTACACCACCCAATAGTGTGATTTATTACATTTTTATCACCTTTTCATACTGTATTATGTTCATGATAATCAGAACTGACAATAATGGGTTGTTACATCTAGAAACACTCTAAATTATATATTTTAGCATTTTATTTTGCTTGTATCCAAGAGAAAGTCGATGGAAACTTGTAAATTCCTTACCCCCATAGTAAATTTCAGATGGCTTTCCTGTACTGGAATTATTATTTTAAGATGCCATAGGGTAAACAAAAGTTGGATCAATAGATTTTATTCTTATTTATGAAGAAGAGTAAAATATTGTAATGTGCATGCCTCGTTGTTCAGAGTATAACAGAATGACATGTGTTGGTTTGATTGTGCTTCACTAGTATTGTATATTGAAAGTGATGCATTTTTGTGCCCTTGGTGTGATTTCATGTATTTTTAGAGTGATAAACAAAGGACATCATCAAGTTGCTCTTAAGAATTCCATTCAGATCTATCATACCAAACACGACTAGAACAATCAAAAAACTATCTAGCATAATCATGCATTAAATAAGTGATTTACAATCAAAAAGTGAGAATATTTCTTTTGGAAGAGCAGCATAAATCTTTTAACATGGCATAGAAGATTGTGTTTATCAATTATTTTATATACAGCATTATACAACAGTTCTTTAGCAATGGTATAATTACTGTAAATAGCACAATATTAATGTATGCCCCCAATTTAATGTGATTTAACTATTCTGAGTTGTCTTCATATTTTGTAAAAATGTCCTGGTATCTCACACAAATATGGCTTTCATAGTGCCAAGATAAAAGCAACATACATGCCTTCTGTTCCTGTTGGAGGTACATGCCTATTGGAGGTACATGCTATTTGCATATGGGAACACACAGTATTTATGTAGTTTGTTGACAGCAAAGTGAGTTGTGGCCAGAAATATTTTGGGAGATGTTTCAATAGTTTTGAAAGAAATAGGGGCCTTAAACATCTGTAATGTGTGAACAATCTATTTTGCTTCCTCACTTTCCCATATGCAAAGTTTGGGTCCTTTCTACTTTGCGAGCTTTGGGAAATATAAAAGAGCTACTAAAGGTAGGAGTCTGCAAATTTTACTTTGCTAGTCATTGTCAACTATAGGGGACGGTGCTCATCTGATTCAAGGCCATTAAACCAGCGCTGTCCAAAGACTTTTCTGCAGTCATGTGGCCAGCATGACGTCATGGAGCATTGGAGCACTGTCACCTTCCCACTGAAGTGGTACCTATTGATCTACTTGCATTTGTATGCTTTCAAACTGTTAGGTTGGCAGGAGTTGGGGTGAGGACTAGAGCTCATCCTGTCATGTGGAGCTCAGGTCTCCAGCCTATCTTCTGCCTTTCCAGCTGACAAGCTCAGTGTCTTAATTTTTGAGCCACCACGCCACCTGCTAATGAACTGTTTGTTTATTTATTCATTTGTTAATTTAATTTATCAAATTTAGAGTTTTAACGACTGGCCATCTTTCAGAGCCATTCTTTTTGGACCAATGGTGGAGGCATTTCCCCCACTTCAATTGAAGGATGCATCCATCCTTATACAGCTTTCTACCTTAAAGAGATTCCCATTTTGTTTTTATAATATCTATTAAAATATAGAAGTCAGAATAAATGTCTGCTAAACTCCTCAGTGAGGTTTTCAGCTAAACATTTCCCTAGTTGTGATTTAGTGATGCCGTGTCAAATTTCCTATGGAGATCTTAATTTGTTGATTTTGACTGGCAAAGTAAAACCATTATGCATTCAATCATAAAAGGGGTATTCAGAATCAGAGATTATCTGATTCTGATCTGATTCATAATATATCTTATATTATCTCTGATATTAATATTTCAAAAGTCTAGCAGGCATTAAGCTCTCTTTCTAACAAAACAGCTTCATAATAATCATATTTTATATCTGCTATATCTCTGGTGAAAAATGATTTTAAAATATAATTTCAACTGGGTACAATTACACAATGAGTAATATAGTGCCTGTGGAAGAACTAAGCATTGTTTTTATCTGCTACCTAACCAAAGAATGTATTTCAAAAATATTTTCCTCAACTGGATAAAAATATTTTCTTATTTTGCCCTACTTGTCCATTTGCACTTATGAATGATTTGATCATTGTAACGCACTTATCAAACATTAAATGTTAATAAAATCAAATATTAATAAAGTACTAATGGAAATGGCAATTATTTTATTAATAAAATACATTATTGCCTGGTGTAATGTATGAATTCAGCCATTTATGTTTAAGTCCAATCATTTTTTGCCAGTAGTACTGTATGTAACCACATTGGCTTGGAAATCTGAGAATTGAAATCACAATTCAAGATTACTGAAAAATAAAACAGTTAAGAAGATTAAGTGCCAGAAGCAGGCATGCATGAAAACAATAGAAACAATATATACAATATATTATAATAAATATATTGCAATATATTACAATAAATGAGGATGTAATACCATAATGTCCCTATATGGTATTTTTTTCATAAAAGCAAAACAAACAAACAAAAATGCAGCCTTGAACGTATGTGCAGTATGTTATTTCTTTACATATGTAATCATTTATACTTGCTTCCTTTTAATGTAGAGTAATTACAAACTTTTAATGTGACAAGAGCAAGGATGAAGCTACTCAGTTTCAATACAGAAAATGCAAGGCCTGTTCTCAGAGTTAAAAAAAAAATACATTTATCATTGCTTTAAGAATGTGAAGATTCAATATGGGTTGGGAAGGGGGGGATTTATGCTTGATGAAAAATGTAGTCAGGTGTGTACCAAGATTTTCAAATGTTTTAATTCTTATGTCTGCAACTTTTCTACAAAATCTAGCTTCCAATCAAAAGCTGAAAGGGTGAAGGAAATATAAATTTTAGTGTAATTCAGTAATTATCAACCTCGGCAAGTTTATATATGTGGACTTCAACTCCTAGAATTCATCAGTTAGCTACATTTAAATTTGCCTAGGCTGAGAAACACTAGCGTAATTCCTCAAAAGTGCTGCCGAAATGCTAAACAAAGCCCTGCTAACGAATAAAAAAGCTTTCACGACGGGTCTGGCCTTCTTAATGGCTCGCTTTAATAGAGCCTCTTTCACGCATCGAAATTTAACTGTAGACTCCAAAGCAGGAATAAAGCCTCTCTCCCAAGCTTCGCCCCACGCTTTTTCTCCAGAAAGAGGCTCTTTTTTTTTTCTAGCCGGCTTGCTCTACGGCAGGGGTGGGGAACTACTACGGCCCTTTTTTTACCATCTGTGAACTCCAACTCCCAGAATTGAATTGAATGGCATGGCTGGCTCAGGAATTCTGGGAGTTGAAGTTCACAAGCCGTAAAAGGGCCATAAGTAGTTCCCAACCCCTGGCTCTACGGGGAAAAGACTCAAAGAGGCTGAATCGTACGCCGAGATGGAAAGCACGACCAGAGTCTCGAGTTGCAAGCAAGACGTAATAAGCGTTCGGGGTCAAGAGTGGGAGTGTCGAGCCACCCCGACTCCGCTCGGCTGCACTTGAGGAACCCCGAGTCTTCTTTGGAAGCCTGGGTATAAATGGTCGCGCGTAAAGGCGCGCGGGTGAAGCGCCCGGAAACCTTCTGCCTTGGAGGAGGAGGAGGAGAAAAAGGACAACCTCAGCGAGCTCAGTCACCGCCTTTTTCTCCCCGGCTCAGGCGCCCGGTGGGCAGAGGCGGGAATCCAGAAGCGCTTGCTTAAGCGTCCCAGGTGAGCAGCCGAGACCATTCCGCCTCAGACGCCGCCTGGACCGCTCCGCCTTGTGCATCCGGAAACGATGGGGCTGCTGTCGCACCGCGTGACGCTGCCGCTGCTTTTCCTGGCTGCGGGGGGATGGCCGCGGGTCTCCTGGTCGCTGGTCTGGTACACAGCCTGGGTGAGCACGGTGTACACCGAGCCGGCCACCAACCGCACGGTGCGGGACAGCGCGGAAAGCGGCCGCTACGGGAACAGCTCGCCTAAGGAGAGCGCGCAGGGCCTAGTGGGCATCCCATTTGGCGGGACGGCCCGCCACATGGAAGGCTGCGACCCCAAGGTGGAATACGAGATCCCCATGGCGCCCGGAAGCTCCTCGGCAGAAAAAGAGTCTGGAGCGCCCTTCTCGCCGCCTCAGTCCTGGATCGCCTTAGTAGCCCACGGAGGCTGCCACTTGAAGGACAAAGTCGCCAATGCAGCAAGGAAGAGAGCGGCCGCCGTGGTCATCTACAACGAACCTCGGTTCGGCAACTCCACGCTTACCTCTGTGTCGTACCTCGGTCAGTTGTAGTGAGGGGAGAAATAAGGAAAGTAATTTGAAAACTACCTTATTTTTGTTGCGAAGGTGGTTGGGTGGGTGCCGACAGCGATGGTAAGGGGCTGGGCAGGTTTGTTTTTTTTAAAGTAGATTCAAACTTCTTTTCCCACCAGTTATCTGCCAAATGTCTCAAAAGCCCACGTGGAAAGTATCATATTTCTTCCTTGAGTTAGGGATGTAAAAGCCCGAATTAGAAAATATTTTATTTCTGGGGTGCAAAATCTAAGAGCCTAGTCGTCTCTTTAAAATGAAGCAAATTAATTTTACAGATACTGATTCAGAAATAGGTTGGAAAATAGATGTAATTACAGGGTTTCTTATGTAATGTGATAACAAGCTATTGGTTGAGTCAAGAAACTGAATGGGAGGTAACAAAATTCTGCTGCTCATTTATGGAAAAAAGTAATGCTATTTCAACTACTAAAGAAAATTAGGCTAATTAGATCCATGCTATTTAATGAATTTCTGTATGAAGAATTTGTTATGCCCACTATATTCGGTTTTGATGATGATTGCATCTTTCAGTTTTAGGTAGATTAAAATTAATTGTTGCAGATTGTCTAAGAACTGTAAAAGTTCTGATCAATATTGCGTGTAAATTCTAGGATTGCATATTGTCTTTATATGATATGAAGTCAATTTTGGCTATTCTTGCTGAGAAAGAAACTAAAGTTGTTTCTGTATGGAAAAAGGTGGATTTTGGCCTTGCAGTTGTTGCTGAATGCTCATTGTCTATGTTTGTCTAGAGTCTGCTGGAAGTTATAGTTCAGTAACATCTGGAGGGCCCTTTCTATTTTAGGCCATTTTTCTTGAATTTCATTAAACTTTTTAATTTTTGATTTGTCAAATTAGTTTGAGAAGATTAGTGTCTTAACTGTTTCCAATGGTCTCATTGCTGAAGCAAATATATGATTCCTTTAAAACTTGCAAAGGCTTTATGTTTTTATGTTTTTTCTATAACTTTTCTTTTCATTTAGTTTTGTTTGTTTTATTGTTGAGATTCCTAATCTATCTCAGAATGGCTACATGTATTCTGGAGGGGTATGCTGGAGGCAGAGGAATACAAAATACCACTGGGCTACAGTGAAAGTTTTGAAACACCAGGTAGCTTTACTGTGGATTTTTCAGTACTTGCTATATGTACAGTGTTAAGGACATGCAGCTATGATAATAGAAAAATTGCATGTTGCTTATTTCTAAGCAACAAATGATAAACACCTGTTCCATCAGAAAAGCAAAATATATGATGAGCTTCTAGTTATTAGTTCTGAAGTCAGAGAAGATGTAATACATGTGGAAATTGGGGGGGGGGAGGCAGAGATGGGGGGAAACTGAGCTGGAAAAAAAGGTTAAATCATCCCACATTCTCATATTTGGAATGCATTCTTGATAAAATATTAAATATTAAAATAGGAAGCTGGATTTTCTCATTAAAATGCCTTTATGTTTATAGTTTTATGTTTTTTAAAACTACAGACCCATTTAAATGCAGTTATTTTATTCCAGTCGTGTAAAGCCCAAATAAACTGGGCTGTTAAAATTCCCAATGTCCATTTAGTAGAAATTATATCACTGCCCTGTTCCTTTCAGAGCTTAGTGGATTTTTTCTTTAAATCTGAGCCATTTTTGCCTTTAATACTAGAAATGGATCATGGGCCAGCAGTTTAAATATTTTGAACAAATGTGGCAGAAAAAATGCTGCAAAAAATTCAATTAATTTTAACATGAATCTTGAGTTGTCTAAATTCTATTTTTATTATTATGCATTTGTTGTAAGGTAGCAATCTGTGTATGCTCCAGAGCAACTAGAGGTTGCACAAGGAAAAAAAAAGTCTTGTTTTAAAAAGATGAGCAGATTTAATTTTTATACTTCAGTGCAAGAGGTGATCATTCTAGGAAATACCCTTGCCTACTCCCCTTTAGTTCCTAGTCATGTTCTTGGGACCAAGAGATATTGAAAGTAAAACTATGGCAAGAACAATTTTAATTTACTTATAACTATCAGCAAGATGGCTTGAGTTTCCTTCAGCAAATAAGAGTTGTAGAAGAATGCATCTGATTCCTGATTTTTTTTCCCAATAGGTACTGCTGATACAGTTGTAATTATGGTTGGGTATTCAAAAGGAATGGAGATCCTGGAGCCAGTCCTAAGAGGAATTCCCGTGAAAATGACTATTAGTGTTGGTAAACAACATGTACAAGAATATATCAACGGACAGTCAGTTGTGTTTGTAGCAATTGCATTTATCACAATGATGATTATATCTTTAGCATGGCTTATATTTTTTTATGTACAACGTTTTCTCTATACTGGATCACAATTTAGAAGCCAGGTAAATTACTGGTGCTGATTATCTTTTTACCTTGTGTAATGTAAGTGCCTCTTTCTGCCCAATCTTTGAATGCTGTTTAACCTGAAAAGTTCTCTTAATGTGCTGCCTGCTACTATCTGTTATAACTTGTTTCCAGAACTAGATATACCTGAAAATTACAGTTCAGATTAGTACTTTAAAATAGAATTAGGTAGCAGTTATTTTCAGTTGATGAAACTAATTGTTATACTTATCCTTATTTTTCTATTATCAGTGGAGGTGTAACCAAGTTGAACTGCCTCTTTAATTAATTTAACTACAAGGTGAGGCTGTACAGAACTGTCAAATGTTTTTCAACAAGCAGGTGTTGTACAAACATTTAACACTATTCCAATTGTTGAAACAGCTGCTCCTGAGCTACTTCCAGCACAACTGCTTTAACAAATTTTTAAAATAATGCTTTGTCCATGTTTCTATGCATTACCTTTCAACACTTTGCATGGCTCTGCTGAACAAACAGTCAAATAAGCTCATGATTTTAATCCTTGCAACTTCAGTTTCTCTAGTACAAATTTACATAAATTAGGCATAAAGCAGATGTGATGGGAAAGTTTAATGTGATTTTTTAAATTATCTTTTTTCTCATGTTTGTCTTTTGCTGCTTGTTCTTTTCCTCTCTTCAACCTATATTTTGTCTTTCTATACTAGTATAACTCAAAAGAATCACAGAGTTGCAGGGCCCTTCAAAGTCACCTTACTCAGCCCTCTTCTAAATAGAATCCACTAGAGCATAAATATCCAAACCTTTGGCTTACATTGAGTGAAGAGGAGTTGTCTTGGACCACGTATAAAATATATAACAAACAACTTCTCTTTATTTTTTACATTTTTATTACGATCTTGGGGGGGGGGTGCATGTAGCCCATGGGTTGGACATGCCTGCAACAGAAAATCCCTGATGGCCATTCTCATTTTTCTATATGATCTCTAGAAAAAAACTTACTACCTCACATTGCAATTAGTTTCCCTGGCTGACAGTTCATATAGTTTGGAACTTATGAGACTCCTAGCCTGAGTCTGTTTCCTTGTACTTTTAACCCATTGGTTCCAGCCTGCTCTCTTGGGTGATAGGAATAACTCTTATCACTTTGGTGGCTTCTGTTGATATTCTGATTCTTTTTATGTGTACTATTTTCTCTTTCATTCTACAATTGTCACATTTTTCTTCATCAGTTGAAGAACTTAGTTTTTCCCTATTAAATTCTATCTTATTGTTTAAACTCTCTGCTTAAATATTAACCAATGGAAATATTTTGCTATGGCTGTTAATTAATGAATCAAATCATTTGAGAAAATATTCTTGGAAGTCTTAATTTTTTAACATAAAGCCACTGTAACTATTTTGCTCAATAAAAAGGGAATGTTAGCAAAATGGTGATCAAATCTGAATTGTGCTATTGCATTCAGCTTGGTCCTTATAGCATACTCTGGATTGTATGTCTTCAGTTTATAATACTGCCCTAATCAAGGAACTACAAACATAAAGAAGCATACTAATAGTAAACAGCCTACTCAAGAACACTCCCAGTAACACTGACAGGGCAAGGCACTAGTATATAAAAATAAGAGCAAACCCCATCCCTTTAAGCACTGATGGTGTTACCTATTTTGGTAATAAAACATTTGCAAGAAAACTACCAAGCTCAGAGAGCACCAAGGATCTCTCATGGTACAGACTTACTTGTTACAAAGATGTTTCTTTATAACACACATATTTATATATCTTGTTTTTTTTAAGGGTCAGAGAGAAGAAACTATTGGTGCAATTGCCCAGCTGCCACTGTATACACTGAAGGATGAAGATAAGGTAATTACCTAAATTTGGCATTGGGAATAATAAATTTTACTTTTCTAATAAGATTTTTTTTTTTAATATTTGCAATTCCTTTCAAGATTAATGCATTTTCTATGCCATACAGATTATCAGTGGAAGTTTAGTAGGATTAATAGATCTCTTCATCTTAATTTACTGTATTTTCTTTCAATTTGAGATTAAACAGCTAACTAATTATACCGACAGTTGCATCTCATGTATTTTATGGACATATTCCTTCATATCTTTGTATGAAATTGAGTTTATATGTTGTGTTTCAATATACTGTAATCTTACCTCTTGCCGCACTGCCACTGCTCCTCCCTTCCCCTCTAACTACTTTCCACTTAACTACTTAATGAGACTCCTCCCATGGAGCATGCTTGCATGCAAATGGAGTGAGAGAGACCAAGAGAGCAATCCAATTGTATGTGTGTGTATGGGAGAGAGAGCCATCTGCACAGGGCACCCAAGCTGCTGGCAGTGGTGCGGGCGACAGGGGCAGCGAGGCAGGGTGGTGGTAGAGTACGAAGCTGCCCCCCGGCACCGGCTTACCTGAGCACCTCGCCAGCCAGGCACTGAAGCACCACAACTGCCGCTGCAGCGAGACAGGGGGGGGGCCTCTCCAAACTCTGTGTGTGTGTGTGTGTGTGTGTGTGTATGAGAGAGAGAGCATGGTCCCTGTTTTAGTTGGGGCATTCAAGCTGCTAGCAGCGGAGGGGTGAGGAAGAGGCAACTGAGCAGCCATTTTTTTTCCTTGTCCTCCCCATTCAAGCAGTGCAGCGTCTACGGGACAACAGGGCCTCTAATTTCTCCCCCAGTGTGACAAACTCCAGTCAGGGAAGTTAAGCTGCTGGCGGCAGCAGCCACCTAATGATTGCCCCCTCCCCAACCAGCCAGCCAGCCAGACCCACCTGACCTGTGCCCCACCGGCTGGAGCAAAGCCTCGCTGTTCTTCTCCTTGTCCTCCCCGCCCAAAGAGTAAGGCTGGCCCACATAAGTGAGCAGCACACCAGGGCTATGGACGGAATTGGTTCCTGCACCCAGCCGATTCTGATTCCACAGACAGCCTTTCTGTTTGAAGGCTGAATGAAGCCTTCAACTGAGCAAGAAAGCACTGCGGGGTCAGGCCCTTCACACCCGTGTCCAGCCCACCAGAATGAGACCCTGTCCCGCGGATCCTGCTGCCGCTTGGGTGAGGAGAACAGCGAGGATTTGCGCCAGCTTGCCAGGCAGGGAGCAGGTCAGGCGGTACTGGCTAGTTGGGGAGGGGGTAATCATTAGGTGGCTGCTGCTGCCAGCAGCTTAAATCCCCAACTGAAGTTGGCGTTTGCTGCGCTGGAAGAGAAATGAGAGGCCCTGCTGTCCCACAGAGCCTGCTCTGCTTGAGTGGGAAGAATGAGGAGAAAAACAGCTGCTCAGTTGGCTCT
>JANHFK010001819.1:128682-140431 GCA_036250565.1 Sibynophis collaris | reverse complement strand
CGCCAAAGGCGCACGGAAGGCTGTTACCTTCCCACCAAAGGTGGTCCCTATTTTTCTACTTGGATTTTTTACGTGCTTTCGAACTGCTAGGTTGGTAGAAGCTGGGAAAAGTAACGGGAGCTCACCCTGTTACGCGGCACTAGGGATTCGAACCACTGAACTGCCGACCTTTCAATCAACAAGCTCTGTGTCTTTTTACAATTATTTGTTAAGTGATCATTCGAAGTTACAATGGTCTTGAAAAAAGTAAATATGACCATTTTTTGCACTTATGATTACTTATGATGCAGCTTCCCCATGGTCATATGATCAAAAATCCGACATTTGGTAACTGGTATGTATTTATAACATTTGTAGTGTCCACGGGTCATGCGATCAACTGGTGCAACCATCTGACAAACAAAGTCAATGGGGAAGTCAGATTCACTGAACAACCTTGTTACTTACTTAACAACTGCAGCGGTTCACTTAACAAGAAAAGTGGCAAGAAAAGTCATAAAATGGGACAAAATGAACTTAGCAACCGTTTTGCTTGGCAACAGAAATTTTGGGTTCAATTGTGGTTATATAGGACTACCTTATTAACTTTCCAGGGATTATAATTTAAACATGATTCTCCTGAATTTTATAATGTGTACATATATCATAGCCGCAGGGAAAAATTATTCTTCTTTTGATAAATAAATTCATCTGAAAAGGCCTATACCAGCGATGACTAACCTTTTTGCCATTGGGTGCCAAAAACGGAGGGAACGCGGGAGGTTGCGCATGTGCGTGCCCACACCCATAATTCAATGCACCCTGTGCTCCCCCCGCTTTTGGTACGCGATGGCACTGTGGGCCCAGTAGGCCCGTTTTTTGCCCTCCCCAGGCTCCAGAGGCTTTCTAGGAGCCTGAGGAGGGTGAAAATGGCCCGTTTGCCGATTTCTGGTGGGACTAGAAGGCTCGTTTTTTGCTCTCCCCAGGCTCTAGAGGCTTTCTAGGAGTCTGGGGAGGGCGAAAATGGCCTTCCCCACCCCTCCAGAGGCCAGAAACAGCCTGTTTCCCAACTTCTGGTGTGCCTGGAAGGCCCGAAAATTAGCTGGCCAGCACGCTCATGCATGCTGCAGCTGAGCTGGGGCAATGCTCGGGTGCCCACTGATACAGCTCTGCGTGCCATCTGTGGCACCCGTGCCATAGGTTTGCCATCACTGGCCTATACCTTTGGAGTTCTAAAGTGGCAATTATGTACAGTAGTGGCCAAAATTGTGGAAACCTTTTGGGAAAAGTGTATTTTTGAGATTTGATGGCTAATAACACCACTTTTGGGGGGGGGGGGAGTTTCAAGATAATCATATTCCACTGCTGGAATGACCTGGGAATAGCCTAGAGTCTTAACCCAATTGAAAATCTATGGAGCTGACTAAAGAAATTTGTTCATCAGAGGCGACCCAGCAATAAAACCCAGTTTCACATTATAACAGCTGCAGAACTAAAAGACTTGCTTCACTCCATGGGAAAATGTTGTAAGGCTGTAATTCATGCTAAAGATTACCCAACCAAGTATCATCTGACATGGTGATAATTTTTGTACATCTAGTTTTTTCTATGGTGATAATTTTGTATATCTCATTTTTTCTATAGTGATAATTTTGTATATCTCGTTTTTTCTACGTTTCACTTTTTTTCTTTATACTGTAACAGCTATTCTAGTAGCAAATCCTTCATAAAAGTTATTGCATTACATTCTTCATTAATTTATCTTTCCATTGATATATAATTTTATGATACTACTCCAAAAAAAAGTGGTGTTATAGCTAGTTTTAGAAAATGTACTTTCCCCAAAAGGTTTCCACAATTTTGGCCACTACTATATTTGCTTTTGTTTGCATGTTGCTCTCTCTCGCTCTCGCTCTCTCTTTCTATCTTCTGGAGGCAAGGAGAGGCCAAAAATGGGGTGTACAGACACCCCAGGAGGCCTCTGTGTGCCCCGTTTTTGGCTGGTAGAGTGCCCTAACCCATTTTTGGCCTCCCCCGCCTCCAGTAGCACTCTGCCAGCCAAAAATGTTGGCCTTCCCTCTCAGTTCCAGCCCGCAGAGTTCACGAAGGTAAGTCCTGCGTTCGGCCGAAGGGTGAGGACCAGTGGGTGATAGGGGCAATATGGGCAGGGCAGCCTTGTGGCTTCAGAGGGCTGTAGTTTGAGGACCCATGTCTTAGGCAATTTTGGGCTGCTTATCTTTGTCCACTAATAAAGAATTCATCTATCACCAATTATCTAGACCAAATTAATACAAAATACATAAAAAGTTTATAGGCCCTAACAAGCAAAAAGCTAATCATTCTTCATCGTGCTTCTTTCAGCTATAGCTAAATTATAAATATTTTCCATTATATCTGCAATTGTATACTCCAAGTTTATACCTGAGATAGAATACACTGGTAAGATATCCTGAGAGAAGAAGCAACATTTGCCCCAATTTTAAAAGGATGATTATTACTCTTAATACAGTCCACAAGAAGCTTTTAAATTGTTTTTCAACTAGAACAGCAATTCTGAGTGATTGTATGACTGTTGCCATATTTCCTTCAAAATACTTGTTATATCTCTTTTGTGTTAAAATAAAGCATCTAGCATGACTAGCAATACTATTATTAAATGTTATTATACATAACATATTAAATATTAAATGTACCAAAATAACATGCTGTGCTAGACATGGAGTAAATGTAATATCTATACATCCATTCTTCCTCAGAATGCAAATACATAATAATTATTGGTTAGATTATGGATATATGAATATAGTTCAAATCAAAATATTCTATTTAGAATGTTATCTTTCCCTTCATCAAGGGAAAGGAAACTTTGCAGTCTTTAAAAGAATGAAAGTGTGAAGAAGTCACACCATAAGATGCCATTATGTACCACTACAGCACGTTTGAATATTGGCTTTTTATAAACTGAATGTAGTCAAATATTACATATTACTGTGTTAATCATGGTACCAAAAAGAGTAAATATCCCTCAAATTTATCTCAAAGAATCACCAATACAAATTGTCTTGATATTATAAAAATTACACTGAGTTAACTGTTTTTGAGTCCAATTAAATAACTGCAAGTGTCTCATTATAATTCTCTTTCCCCCAATATTCTCCCTCCCATTGCATATAGACAAGATCTGCTCTATCCTATTATAGTATCTGAAACTGCAATCAGAACACCAATGTAAGCATAATTATGAAGTACCTCCCATAATCACAATTAGCCATTTATACAGGAAAACAAGGATGTTACAAGAGAGGATAGTAAACTAATCTATAGTTGTCCTAATATCTCAAAGGGTCATCGGTTTATGACTTTAGATTATCGTATATTCCAAACTGCAACTTACTTTCCACAGAACTTGTGAAAATCAAATTATAGTTAGTCCTCGACTTACAACCATTCATTTAGTGACCGTCTGAAGTTACAGTGGCACTAAAAAAGATGAATTATGACTGGTCTTCACACTTATGCAGAATCCCCATGGTCATATGATCAAAATTCAGATGCTTAGCAACCAGCATGTTTTTATGATGGTTGCAGCGTCTCAAGGTCATACCATCATTTGTGACGTTCCCTTCCAATAAGCAACAGATTCGCTTAACAACCATGTGATTCCCTTAACAACTAGATCAAAAAAGTCATTAAATTGGGTGAAATTCACTTAACAACTGACTTGCTTAGCGACTGAAATTCTGGTTCCAGTAGTAAGTCAAGGACTACTTGTACTCCACTAATACAATCATTCAAAGTATAATTTTTTTAATGGGAGAAAACTGTGATGGAATTTTGTAAATGTTCATGTAGGTGTTGAAAAATCAAGCTTGTTTAACTAAATATATATAGTAAAAAAGCATTTTACTTACCGATTTACAACTTCCATTGAATGTAGAGACATGTCCATGTTGACTAATACTGAAAAGTACTCAGTTATCTGACTTGATTGCATTAATTTAAGCAGCATTTCTATAGCTACTAAAGGATTGTTTTCCACCAGATCAGGCAACTTGGCAGGAGTGAGGCCAATATGGTAAACAAGCTTAGGATCTTTCTCCAATTCTCCAAGAAGCTGCATTTTTAAAATGTAAAACAATTTAACTATTAACAATTAAGAGATTACCTTTCAATTTAGTTTATTTATCTAAATTGCTAGTTAAAATAAAATTATAGAAAAATCATAGTAATTATTGACGGCTAATATGGCATAATGTGCAAAAATGAGGGAGATTGCCAGTAAAGGTTTTAAATTCTATTGCTAGTAAAAGTGATTTCTGTTGAGCTAATAGTTTAAGTATTCATGTTCTATTTGATAAAATTAGCACAAGGTCCAAACATTAAACAAGTACAAAAATCTACAAGTCAGCAATTTAGATAGAATCTCTCAGGACTCTAGTCAATCCCCCATCTAAATCCAATAAAAGTCATATGAAGCTTTAGAGACATGTGCCATACATATATTGAATTTAAACTCAGTCAATATGAAATTAAATAAAAAATAAAATTTAATTTCAATAAATAAAACATTTCAATTTATTAACTGGATTTTACTCTTATCTGGATGATTCTGCTCACCATAGCCAGGGTATACGCCTATTTGCAGGTTGTAGCTATGGCAAGAAACACTCTGAAAAGTGGCTGCTAGACTACAAATTAGTGTAAGATAGTGCTGCTCTGGAATCATGATCTCAGCTATGGATTTCTTTTTTGGCACATTTAATTTTGATATTAAGCCATAAAAAGTATAGCCTGATAACCTGAGGTACACCCTCTCAATTATCTGGTTACCTGAGAAACAACCTCTCAATTATAAACCTATCTGGATATGAAGGACTGCAGAAGAAGCTATTCCTGAAGTTGTCCCTATGTTCAGAGACTGTTTACAGGATACAAAGAAAATGGCCTTTTCTGCAATTGTTTATTCATTCATTCATCAAATTTAGCTGCATGTAGATTGCATTACAGTAATCCAACTAGATTAGGCCTGTCAAACTGGTGGCTCCCCGGATAAGATACGGCCCAGAGAGACCATACCCACCCAGCTCCGCAAAGGCAAAAAACATTGTGATACATCACAATACGGCCCGTGGTGTGAGCGGGTTTGACACCCCTGAACTAGATGGTGACTAGGTTGTCTAAGTGACTGAGTAGACCTAGGAATCGGTACAACTGGCACCCAATACAAAGTTGAGTAAAGATCTTCCGAGTCATGAGTACCGCCTGCTCTTTGAGCAGAAATCATGAGTCTCTGTGATGAAATACTTGAATTATCTTGCCGAAAGAGAGGATCTGCCTAGGAAACAATAGGCATGATCCTTGCTTAACAGTAAAAAAAAAACCCAACTAAGACTGATCTTAATGGACCCAATACTTATAACTGAAAGAACTTTATGCCTCCAGACTTGCAAGAGTCTTTTAATATGGTCTTACAACCAAATAGAATTAGTTCATTTTGTCATATTTTTTGGCAGCTTTGCCTGGGAGGACGCTCAGTCTTGGTGTTTCCTCATATTGTGCATGGGATCTTTAGTCCTCAAACCAGCAAGACTCAAAACCCCAAATAGGACAACAGGACAGCTATCTGCAGATGTAATAAGGGTGGAAAAGTACTGACACTTTACCACTCTAACCACCACAAGGTAGGCCTTAATAGCAATTCTAACTCATGTCAAATCAAGTTCTTCTCCCTCTATAATGTCAGTGGTGCTCTATTTGTCTCTTTTCTTGTTCCATCTGCCTTAATTCCTCCGTAAATCGCAGGGAGTGACAGTATCAATGAGATGGTAGCAGTTGTAAAGGCACAATCCAATCTAAAACTTTTTTCTCATTCAAATTGGCAACAAAGGCTTCAGATGGACCATGCAGTAGACTAGCAGGAATAGACCCCAGCTTTCTCTGACATCAGAATCCATCAGTGGCCAGAGCAAACTCATCATATTGTTCCCAGATTACAGTACACAGCTCTTTTGTAGTTGGTTGGCTACTTCTTTCTTGTGTCTTTAGGAAGATTCTTTTTACCCCAATCTTTAAAGCCAATTTTAATTATGTTTTAATAATTTAAAATTTTTTTAAAGTTAGTGAACACTGCAAAGTGCTTTGAGTTCTCGGTTTCAATGGCAGGGCAGTATATAAGTCAAGTCAATACAATAATCTTAACGCAACAACTCATGGAAACGTTACAAGGGAATGTTTTTACTTTTTGATGTGTTTACTGTTAAACTTATATCACAATTTTGGGGTTCTAATAAACTTGAGCTAGTTTTAATTTACTTAAAATTAAGATATTATTTTAATAATAAAATTAAGCAAGTCAGCAATTGACTTCATACCTGCGTTTGTTGCTGTGATGACAAAGGACTTTTGAATGCTTTGGCCATGATTCGTTTGATTTCCACTCCAGCGCTATTTTTAACACACATTGACTTATCCCACTGAATTGTATGATCTGGCTCTATTGGATTTAACCAAGCTAACTCATCTTCACAAATATGGAGAGGTGGTGGTGGGCGGATAAATTCTGGTCGAAAATGACCTGAAAAATATATTACATTCTTTTTTAAAAATATCTCTTAAAAGTCAAAATATTTATCCAACAATCAAAATGTTCCCAAGTATATGATCTGTTTCTATATGTTATATTGTATATAATACATTATATTATTATTTGCAGTTTACATTGCAATATATAGTATAGCGTATTTATCTATTCTATAAACTGACAATCTCAAGTATCTAGACCAGCATATTTCTATGCTCATCTTTCTTAGCATCTATTAACCCTAATTTTATCTAAAGCGGCATACTTTTTGCAGATATCTCCTTTACAGAACTCTCTAATGCAAATTGGAATAGTAATAAAATAGTAATATGTCACCATGCCATTCTGTCCAACAAAGCTATATTCTGGAAAAGTAAAGCATAAGGAACAGAATTTAAGATCATTAAAAAAAACCCAACTATATGATCCTAAACAAAATATAATACAATATAAAATATCAATATGAACGGTAGAATACAGTGCAGGTTAATGCAAAGGCAATATAGTAGCTAAGACACTGTTCCATGTTCAACCTTAAAAGCCATAATGAAAAATATGCAACCATCTTTTCCTTACACCCTGCTTTTCAAACTGAAGGACTACATTCATATGAACAACACTAAACCACAAATTTCAGATACAAACATGAACAGAAATAAGGAATGGAAAATAATACGTTTATTTAATTCTTATGTTGTAACTGTATAAAATGATGCATACTTTCAATAGGTGGTTTTGGTCCACTCACTAAGGCTTCAGTAATCTGGGATGCAACAGAACTGTCAAAACCAGAATTTGAAGAATCTGGATCAGGATCACTGAGAATGCTAGGAAAGCTTGCTTTACTTTGTGTTGGCAGCTCAGACTGACGTTCTGAAAGAAAAATTAGATTAATGCAATTTCAGCATCCAAAATCTTGAATCACAAGAACAAGAATAAACTTGTTTACAAATCTACACCATTTCTATTAATGAGAAATTGGGATTATCTGTAAAAATTAGGCACCAGGCTAGAAAGTAGGAGACTGTGAATTCTAGTCCCACCTTAGCCATGAAAGCCAGCTGGGGGACCTTGTGCCAGTCACTCTCTTTCAGTCCACATCACCTCACAGGATTGTTGTTGTGGGGAAATTAGGAGGAGGCAGGTCTGTTCACCGCCTTGATATATTTGTAAAATAACTACAAATACAAATAAACAAATCATTCCTTCTTTTAAAATCCAAAACTTTTAATCTCTAGCAGCTCTTTGACCACACTACTTTATTTTTAAAGATAAAGCTGAGTTTCCAACAAGCAACTATTGGTGGACAAAATAGTTTACACATATTATTCCATAAATACTGTTATTTGGATTAACAAGATGATTCATTATCACAGCACTATTAGTATTTTGAATTTTATAGCACTTCCTGCATGTCTGCAAAATTCTATTGTTGTCTTGTTTATACCTCTTAAGACCTGACAACCCTGTGGTTCCTATTAAGCAACAATGTTATTCTTAGCCTTCATATAGCATTCTTCATAGCTGAAAAGGAAACACTTTGTCTCCACATATTACATTTATAAAACAAAATCATTCCACTATGTTTTTTAAACTTGGCATCTGAGAATTAGTCAGTACCAGAGCCAAAGTTTCTGAATATAGTGGTACCTTGGTATCCAACTGCTTTGAAACTCATTGAATTTGGTACTCAAGGCATTTTGATGCAAAACATTTATCCCGGTACTCTTTGTTTGGTACTCAATGCACAAGCTAGAATGTCAGTTATGTCATAGAATAATGTTAATGTCAGTTGTCTTGTGACATTATTCCTTATGGAAAAAAATGTTTGGTATTCATTGTTTTTAGTAGTCATCGCATCTCCCAGAATCAATTAATGATGAGTATTGAGGTACCAGCGTAGCAGTTAAATGGTAACCAATTTGCTGAAACTAGATATAGAAAAAAGAATCACATTTTTATTGTCTGGAGACAGACTTATATACCGTTACTGTTTATAACAAAATTTACTTTTAAAAGGACAGACTTAAATATAAAAGAAGATAAAATGTAAGCTTGTAATTTCTGTATGTTCAGGGTTAATTTTTAGGAAGGATTTTGATCGTGTCAGTTTCATTCTACCATTCAATATATTATTTTGAAGTGTGCTGCAATGGAATTAACTTCTAAATATTAATCTTAGATCACACATCCCAAGATACAGTGACCATAGTTACTTTTTAAAACCTCAAAAGAAAGAGAATTTAGCCATCATCCTTTAATTGCATATAACTGCTTATAGAATGGTCCATCAAAACTAATTTAATATTATGTGTGAGCTATGCTTACTGATATAAATGGCATGAAGCTACTATCTATGCCTTTCTCACATTTCTAATAAAGATTAGAAAAAATAAGCCCATGTGTTACTTACACTATATTTTCTGTAGCTGAAAAGCAAAGGTAGCCATGTTAGCCTTCAGAAAAAAAACATTGTCAGAGCAATTTCTTTATTAGGTCCTTAAGGCCACAAAATAGCACACAAATTTTCAAGTTCTCTAGAGCTCTTTGAGAGCAAGAAGGTAAATAGAACAAATAAAGGGGAAAGAGTCTGATTTTCAAATGACTAAGTCTACTAAAATATCAAACTAATAATCTAAGAATCAGATTAAAAATTAAATTATGTTTTAAAATGTTCATAGTTTCATTCACTTTTATAAAAATATGGGAATAGATTATAATCTCAGTATGACCATATTATTGATTGATATGAGTTTCAAATCAGTTTGCTACAAGGAAGAGTTTGAAAACTTCAAGTTTATAGCAAGGTTCAAAAGCTTTTTTTTCAAAATCTAATCATACAACCTCAGAACCAGCTCAATTATAACTCTTCTCTACGCAGGGAAAATGAAGTAAATCTCACTTTGCACTAATGAAGTATTTCTATAGTCAACCATATTAGCATAAAATTCCATATATAAAGAGAGTTCTGGGGGAGTGGGGACAAGCTTGTAAAGAAAATGAATTTGTGGGACTTTATACACACACACACACACACGTTATGACCCATACAAAAAGGCAATGTTTTGAATTACTATCACAGCTCTTCTAGAAGCACATCGCATTTCAAACTATTTGTCACTTCAATAATAGATATTAACATAGCAAAGGCTTAGAACTTTGACTGGATTTGCAATTCTCACTATGCACAAATGACACATTACATATAGATTCAATATTTCTATAAAGGGATATTTTATATTATAGGGAAATTTTTATTTTTAAGTACAGGGTGTTGATTTTCAAATAATGACAAAATGAAGTATTGCTTATGTGCTTTGTTGATTTATGAACAAAAACACACAGTGACTCCATAGCAAATTGGAAATCATTGTTTTACCTTCTAATATGTCATAAATTATTTCTCCAAAACTATACATACCGGTAATTAACATTGCAGAAACTCATATAATTAACTTCAGGCAAAACTAAAAATGTGCTATGGAGTTATGAGGAAAAAGAAAAATATTCACATGCAAGTTTAAACACATTTTATATTTCATTAAAACAGAGGTCTGTAGGAATGATTTGTTTGTTACCTGCTAATGCTAACTGAAGACCACTTATATCTACAGATTGGCCCATATTTCCTACATCCATCGATACAATCTGTCTTGGAGTCTTTTTGAAGAGTTCTCTAGGAGGGGCCAACATCAGCTGGGAAAGAAAGAATCTTTCTGGTGGAGTAATTGCGGGCAAAAAGCCTTTAAAAAAAAGAAGTTATTTTATAGTACCAACAAATTTCAAAGAAGTTATAGCATTTCTATTGTTATGAGCTCAATCCAGAAAGATATGAATTCAGTGAAATTAGTATTCTTGCAGATAAAAGCAGGGGAAGGGGATTCTCACCATGCAACCACCCATCTGATAGTCCAGGCTTCCTAGGCTGTCCAAAATCCATTCAGGAAAATTTGGGAGAGGAGATTCTAGCAGTGCTAAAAGTGAGGTTCTGGACTGAGGGAATTGTGAAAATACATTTTTTCCTTCTGTCTTCAAGACTACCAAGTAAGCAGAGTAGAAGTGCCCATTAAGAAAATACTAGTTAGCTTTTCACAAGCGACATCTCCTTTTTTTGTATGCTAAATCATACAATAAAATGAAATACAAAACTTCTGTTCATCTAAGAGAACCAGAACCATAGCGAAGCGATAGAAATAACAAATGCCAAAATGTAAATAAGGCAGGAAAAAGTCCATCACCACCTTTCCCAATTTAAAGGGAATGCTGCTCACATGACCATAATAATGCATATATCATTGGTTGTTTTCATATGCTCCACGTATAAGGGTTCCATATCAACAAATACAAAACACTACCTGCATTTATTTGCTACAATTCATTGATCTTAAAACCAAATCAAATACAGGCAGTTTGTTATTTATCTAAACAAATCATTAGCTGTTATTAATCACTTTCTAGTCAACAATTAAATAGAAAGGACAGAGGAAACATTACTTCCAGTATGAGACTTAGTTTCCAAACATAGCTGAAAGTCGTGTTTGATAAATATGTACCGGTATGTATACTGAGGTTGCTGTACAAATATTTGTTAACAAAAAGCATGCTGATAAACACAGAATACATGCTACCTGTTCATCAACTGTCTACTTTCATTTTGTGTGGACATTTTTACACCAAAACCTGCAGGTTAATAAACTATGTAAGGCATAGATGGTTACATTAGAATAGAATAGGAATGTTTTCCAATCTTTCATCAGTTAAGATTTAGATCCCAATCTCAACAACAATCAAAAGTTGGGAACGGAGATATCTGAAAATGATTACAGGAGGAGCAGTAATTGCAATTAGATTTAAGATTATGTCACACATCAAAAGGCAAGAGGGATATATTGAACCCCTGATAACAGATAAATTATTCCTCCAAATCTGGTTAAAGCCACTACACTAGTTGCCCCCCCCCCCAGTTTAA
The DNA here is from genome assembly GCA_036250565.1 of Sibynophis collaris. Lineage (NCBI taxonomy): Eukaryota > Metazoa > Chordata > Lepidosauria > Squamata > Sibynophiidae > Sibynophis > Sibynophis collaris. The sequence goes on along the minus strand of JANHFK010001819.1, from coordinate 128,903 downwards.
AAGAGGGGAGGAAGACACCCAAAGTTGCAAAATTTTCAGACATTATAACCAAGCCTTATTTATTTATTTATTTATTTTATTTTATCGTATTTCTAGACCGCCCTTCTCCTTCGCAGGACTCAGGGCGGTTTACTTCAAAAGTTTACTTCAGGGCGGTTTTACCTTCAAAAGTCTATTGAAATTCTCAATCATCCAGGTCATGGTTGTCCCAAAGGTGCTTT
>JANHFK010001819.1:67826-82157 GCA_036250565.1 Sibynophis collaris | reverse complement strand
TTCGAACCTGCAGTAATTGCAGGCAGCTGGTGTTAATAACAGGGTGTTTAGACCACTGTACCACCAAGGCTCTTACAATTTGTACACTTGAGATAACAACTAAGGTAAAATGCTTTCTTATAACCCAAAGGAAAATATTAAAATATTGCTTTAATGCAATCTCCATAGCTCCTCCTTAGAATAAGATAAAGGATGAACTAAAGTAGTCAAGTTGAAGTTTTTTCTTAGGCAGATGGGAAAACAATGGAAAATTGAATTTCCATTAAATTAAAGCTTTAATACACTATATATATCTATTGGAAAATTAGTCACTAAAATTGTAGTATTTTGACCTCATCTCTTTTGTAGCGAGAATTTATCCAGTTTTGTAAGACCTTGTACAGCATGTTCCATGAAGATCCAGAAGAAAACGAGCTGTATCAAGCTATTGCTACGGTGACTACATTGTTACTACAGATTGGAGAAGTTGGCCAAAGAAGTAGCAGCTCCGGCTCCGATGATTTCAGTGAGGATTTCCAGACGGAGGCATCTACTTCAGAGCAGGATCAAGTTTTTACAGACACTGTGAAGATCTCAAAGAATGTGCCCTCGCCTGCAGCAGGAGACTGGATTGTTTCTTTTGAACAAATCTTGGCTTCCCTATTAACTGAACAATCCCTGGTCAATTTCTTTGAGAGATCCTTAGAATTGAAACCAAAACTAGAGACTGCAAAGCTGACCCAGTGTAACTCCAAATCAAGTGGCACAACATCACGAGGTGAAACTGAACAGCTAAATGTACAGTAGCAACGGTTATGTACTACCAAAATGCATACTGTAATTTTAGGGCTTTTGGACCAACACAAATATTTAATACTCTTGGGGAGCTTTAAAGCCAAAACACAACTTAAAATGTGGTTTCGTGGTAAGGAGACCATGTGTTTTCTTTTTGAATGTAATTTAAAACTCCATCTTCACTTTGAAAAAAGATGCAGAGCTATTTAAGCAATTCTACCAAAAAGTAAAAATAAAACAACTCCCAGTTGACAACTTTGGCCAACTACAGGTTTTATGAATTGTTGCCTTTTTTGCACTAATGCTTGTTTCAATGCTGGTAATTGAAACTATTAATATATTTGAATCAAAGTTTGTATGTCTTGCTTTCAATGTTCCGTGTACATGAACTATGACTTTCTTTTTTCTCTGTGTGCACTTTTCAATAAAAGATTTTTGTATCTGTTGCTATTCAGATTACTCCATTTCAAGTACCCTATATTATATTTATCCAATATATTTCATTCCAGCGCTTGCAAGGGAAGTTGTTTTGCAAGAAAACAGGAAAGGTGAAAAAGATCCCACTTTGTTTCACTATCTGACAAGAGAAGCCAACAACCCATTAGAAAATTTGGCTTCTGATATATCAGATAGTCCAAGAAAGAAGACAAGGCTGCTGTTTTTCTTCATATCATTAGAATTATCAAGAAACATTGTGATCTACTAGGCAATTAGAAGACCTGTTTCAGCTTTGAGCAATTGTGGAATTAAATTGCTGATCGATAACCCAGGGTAATCTGATTGCAAAAAAGATACATCTACATGTTTAATACCAATTTAGTATTTTTATTGTAATAAAAGCTTAGTTTTCATCTACATTAACAGTCTGTAGACCTGCAAAGGAAAAAAAGACAATGAAACCATAAATTATTGAGAAAGCTGAATGTACAGGTAGTCTTCAATTTACAACAGTTCATTTAGTGACCATTCAAAGTTACAACACTGGAAAAGTACATGACTATTTTCAAATTTATGACCTTTATAGCAGCCCCATGATGTGATCAAAATTCAGGTGCTGCGATGACCGCTGCGATGTCACAAGGTCATGTGATCACGTGATAAGCAAAATCAAAGGGGAAGCCAGATTCACTTAACAACTATGGTACTAGCTTATCTGCAGTGATTCACTTAACAGTGGCAAGAAATGTCATAAAATGGGGCAAAAGTCACTTAACAAATATCTCACTTAGCAGAAATGTTGGGCTCAACTGTGGTAAGTTGAAGACTACCTGTACTAATAGAATATAACATATGCAATTATATATGTAACTTGTTTTTCTTGAAAATGGTGCAATTACTTCTGTTCTAAACACTGGTACAACTACATTTAAAGAAATATGGATCTCTGTTCTAATATACAATACAATTTACCTTTGAAGGTGGTGACTGGCACATAAGTGACCAGTGTATACAATTTATTGGGTGAATCTTCATCTTCATTGCGCTTTCGGGATAAGCGTACTCGGATACGATAAGGAACATTCCTGTAAAATATTTGCAATGTTTAGAAGCATGGTTTTTTTTCTTTTATGCTAATACTTCACGCTCTAAAAGGTAGGCAAGTTACGTATAATAACAGCATTTTTTTACTTTTATCTTTTTAACTAAAAAACCCCAGTGTAAGCTTTATTTCTAAATAAAGCTGCTGTGCTTGTATAAAGTAATGTTAATTACAGAGTCCTGGCTTAATTACAATTTAGATTGGCAACTCCATCACTAAGCACTGTTGCTAAGCAGAAAATCAGCTAGGGTTATACCACTTCCTGTTTGGTCATTATGACATCACATGACTGTAATTTTACTTCCGCATTCTCCATTAACTATTAGTAGGAAGCCTGATGTGAAGCATACAAACAACACTCACATGACCAGACTGATCAATCAGAATAGAGCTGGAACAGACCTTGAAGGTCTTCTAGTCCAACCCCCTGCTCAATTAGGAAACCCTATACCGTTTCAGACAAGTGGCTATCCAGTATCTTCTTAGAGACCTCCAGTGATGAAGCACCTACAACTTCTGAAGGCAAGCTGTTCCACTGGTTAATTATTCTCTTAGGAAGTTTCTCCTTAATTCCAAGTTACTTCTCTCCTTCCATCCACTGTTTCTTGACTTGCCTTCTGCTGCTTTGGAAAATAAGCTGACCCCTCTTCTTTGTGGCAACCCTTCAAATACCGCAATACTGCTATTGTGTCACTCCTAGACCTTCTTTTCTCTAGACTGGCTATACGCAATTTCTGCAGCCATTCATGTTTTTATCTCCAGGGCTTTAATCAACTTAGTTGCTCTTCTTTACATTGTTTCCAAAGTCTCAACATTTTTTTTTGGTAATGTGGTGACTAAAATGGGATGCAGTATTCCAGGTGTGGTCTTACTAAGGATTTATAAAGCAGTACTAATACTTCACTATTTTGATTTTATGCCTCCGTTTATACAACCAAGGATTGTATTAGCTTTTTGGATGCCGCCACACACTACTAGATCACGTTTAAATGATCATCCACTAGAACTCCCTCTCACAGTTACTGTTTTTGAGTCAGGTTTCGCCTAACCTGTACTTACATCTTTGGTTTTTCCTGCCTAACTATAAAATCTTGCTTTTCTCTACATTAAATTTCATGTTGTTGGATAGGGCTCATTGTTCAAGTCTATCAAGATCTTTTTGGATCCTGAGTTTTTCTTCTGGGGTGTTGGCTATTCCTGCCAGTTTAGTGTCATCTGCAAATTTGATGTGTTCCCCTTCCTCATCTAACTCATTTATGAAGATATTGAAGAGTACTGGGCCTAAAACTGAACCTTGTGGTACCCCACTGGTTAACTTCCCTCCATGTAGATGTAAGACTATTTGTTGAGTACATTTATCAGCCAGTTACAAATCCATCTGGTGGTAATGCTGTGATGCAAGTAAATGCAAGGATTGATCGCAAAGCTGGAATTTGTTTTTTAGATTACTGTAATTTCCAGCAGTCATTAAAAAAGACAGTAAGCAAGGACTACCTGTAACCTATATTCAAGAGAATGACCTCACTCACTTGGATTTATAACTGGATCTGATTATTAGAACTGTAAAGTACAGGTAGTCCTTGAGTTATGACCCACAATTTAGCCCAAAATTTATATTGCTAAGTGAAACATTTATTAAGTGACTTTGCCCCATTTTACAACTTTTCTTGCCACTGTTAAGTGAATCATTGCATTTGTTAAGTTAGTAATATGGTTGTTAAGTGAATCTGGATTCCCCATTGACTTTGCTTGTCAGAAAGTCGCAAAAGCTGATCACATGACTCCAGGACACAGCAACTGTCATAAATGTGAGTCAGTTGTCAAGCATCTGAATTTTGATCATGTGGCCATGGGAAGGCTGCAATGATTGTAAGTATGAAAAACAGTCATAAGTCACTTTTTTCAGTGCTTTGAACTAAATGAACTAAATGAAATGTTGTAACTTGAGGACTAGCTGTACATTAAGAAGCACCAGTAATTCTCAGTGTACCCTACTCCACAGGGTTGTGGGAAAAAATGAAAGATAAAAGTATTATATAAGAGTGCCTTAAATTTGTGTGAAAGGGATGGCACAAACCAACAAATAACATAGTATATTTTCATTTTTTCCCTTCAATCATGTGCAATATTCAGAGACTCTGTGGATAAGTCCATTTTCTTGGTAAGGTTTTTTCAGAAGTGGTTGCCCATAGCTTTCTTTCTTACCAGTTCTAAAAAATTTTCACCAGCCAGTTTAGTAGTTGAATGTATTAAAATACTACATTAGTCTCTCATCATACCCAGTCTTGCTTGTGCAAACACGGAATATTCCTTTGCACTGAGCAAAGAACAGGAAAGCACTTCAATCAAAGAAACAATCTGATGATACCTTATTCCTTTCGTCCAGACAGCCTTGTTCAAACGGGTATCAATGCGTACATCAGGAGTACCCATTTCCTTCATGGCAAATTTTCGAATCTCCTTAAGAGCACGAGGAGCCCGTTTCTTGAAGCCCCTAAGAATACAAAAATAAATAAAAGACTGAACCATCAAATCAGAGGTTCTGCTTTTATATTTAGACATCAGCTTTAAATAATATAAAAGGTATGCACATATTCAGTATTTTCACTGTGAATGCACACAGCTGCCTTCACACACACAAAGCAGAAGCAAACTCTGAAGCAATTATACATCCTGAGAAACAGCTGCTCTAAAGCTGTGAAGGGTGCTTCATTCATTCAAATACATCCAGTCAGTTTTTGTAAATGTTTGTACAGCCTGAATATAATGGATATAAATCTATAAACCTCTATTTAAAAAACCCTATTACATTCACTATTAAAAACTTTGGTATGTTCAAATATTTATTACAGTCAAACACCAGTAAATTAAAAATGAGTAATTAAAAGTTCTAGAATAAAATAGTAAAAAATAACAAATAAAATATATGCTGAAATAATAATTTGGCAGCCTATCTATCAATTGCATGTAAACAAGAGCACAGACTAAGCTATAATGTAATATTAGTCATATTGTGAATGCCTGTAGTTATCTGGTACTAAAACACAACAGGATGATAATATCAAAAGATTCAATGCATTAATTGTATACAATGGTTATAATGGATTGTTCATCAGGTTCTGGCAAATCTTTAATGCAGGTGCGCAGAATCTAGTCACCTGCATTGTGACGACAATACTTTTGATATAGAAACGATTTGCAGAAGCAAAATTCAGGAAGCCCTAGAGGGCTCTCAAACTACAACTTGGTAATAGCACTTTGACAGCAGCGATGTCATATTTTGATTAAAAGAATATTACAGGTAGCTGGTCAATATTTTCATTTCAAGCTTTTCTATAAACTGAAGAGATTATGGCAACACTAAATACCACCTTTCAGGGCTTTTACCGAGCCAGTCCATAATACCCCAGAAATTTCACTGGGCCTGTGGGACTAAGTGCTTCTAATATCTGTGCCATTCTACATTCTTATTTCTTTTCAAATAAATCCGATAAGTACATCTTATGAACCAACCTTAGCAATCACTGATCTATTTCTCAATTTAAAAAATTAAACTTATTTTAAAAGGGAATTAACAAAACGTTGAAAATTAAAACAGTCTAATCAAAATTCCAATAGAGGAAAAACCACTCACACGCCATGGATCCTTTTGTGAATATTTATAGTATATTCTCGAGTAACCACCTCATTGATGGCTGATCGGCCTTTCTTCTTTTCACCACCTTTCTTTGCAGGGGCCATCTATTCATAATATGCAACAAAAATAGAATATTGTACACTTAATTTTGTAGAACAGTGTAACATCAAAAGTTTCACACAATGCATATATTATACACAGATTAAAAACAGTTCCTTCACTTCCATTGCTAAAAGTGAATCTAATTATTTAATAATGAATAATGTTCACTATTCAACTAGCTCCAGAGGACAAATGGCTTGTGATAGCAGAATATATAATGGGATTATTCTTATTTTTACAATCATTTGTCAGCTACAAAATCTGATCCCAAATTTTGGGACAGCTCGACAGCAGTTTTGGGCAACATTCCTTTTGAACAAGTGTAAAGGCAATGCTAATTTTTGTCCAATATGCTTTCATTTATATTAATTACACAATTATTTCATTAGAATATGAAGTATCTAACTACTACATTCGTGTCCGAAGTACCTTTGCCAAGGCACTTCCAGGTTGAAAGGATTAGCTGGTGAGATCACCATTGCCCAGGACTCTCAAGGAAGTGGTACCATACTTATTAACCTACTTGCATTTGCACACTTTCAAAATGCTAGGTAGGCAGGAGCTGGGACAAATTGATGGGAGTTCATTCAATAGCAATTTGAAAGACAGATATGGGACTAAAAAATAGTGGCAAAATAAGTTTAGAGAGGTTAACAATGTGCGTTGCAGAGTCTCTGTCAAAACACCACATTCAGTACCTTCAAATCTTGAGTTACTGATTCTATCAATAACAGTGTCGCAACTGAGATACAACTGAGAATTGGTATATCCTATGGACCCCAAATACTGCATAAGAAATCCTACCTCAACAAAACTTTAGAATAGCAAACAAAGCATTCAATGGTGCAGTTGTCTACAGCTACAGTATGTAGAGTATCAGTTGGGGGGGGGAGCATAAAAAACTTAGAATTTACTTATGTTTGCTACATACCACATCCTGGGCTCTTTAGACAGCAGTTAAAGGAGAGCACAAACGGCTGATGCTTTGGAGAAACATTGCATCAAGGAAATGATTCTCTATCGCTACAAGGGAGTCTACGGACAAGAATACACTAATTCACGATTCATATTCGGGCGATGAGTTAAAACTTTTTGAATGCAGTTTTATTGATTAGTACCAAAGATGAGAATCATATTTTTGCCCCTGCCAAAAGCATTAGATGGACAAAAAGATGTTGTCACTTATAGCCCGGGATTTTTGACACTTTCTATGTATCTTCCTGGAGTCTTCTTTAGAATAATACACATATATTATAGATCAATATCTACCTCCTTAGTCATTACTGTTGTTTCTAATCATCTCTATTTTCACGCATTCAAACGAAACGGCCCTGCGCGAAGGCCGGCATTGCGAGAGAAAAAAACATTTCGGACATTTATGGGGAATATTTCAACGTCAGCGCGAAAACAGGCAGCCCTCCGTGAGCGACATCATTCCAACAGCCGGGATGGCTCAGAGCCCCGGCCCTGAAAAGGCCCACCGCTACGGATGGAGTCGGATAACAACCAAAACCCACATTACAGCTACTCACCCTGCTTAGGACAAGCTCGGAAAGGAAGAGCCACAGGAATTATGGGAGGAAATCAAGGAAACCGGAAGTATCATAGAGATCGAAAAAAGAGCAATAGTTAGCTTCCGGGTTAGAAGACCCGGACGTTGATGGAATGGGTTGTTTGATGGGACGGGAGACTTGCTGTTTTATCCATTTCCACGGTTTAGTAAAGTGGAAATTATAAATGTTCATAAGAGGCAGTGCAAAGAAAAAAGGATATATTAGTCCTGGAGATACGGCAGCAACTGGGTTTTTTGCTAAGGCAAAAGACTCGGTTGGCTTTTAAATATTCTTAAAACAGAATAAAAAGCGTAGAGTGTATCCTCCCATTGAAACATTCTTGGTTGAGGTTGGGTGAGGAAAAGAGGAACTAAGAGGGCCCAAGCCAATTGTATATCATGTAAAACCTCATTTTTATTCTCTACTCTCCATGCTGCTTCTCAATCCGATTTCCCATTTTGGGAATAAAAGAAATGGCTTAGTGTGGGATTTTGCAATCTTTTGCAATTGGAAAGAAAAAAGCCTGCCTGAGAAGAAATCAAATTTTAAATAAGAGATAAACCCATCTGGGAATTCCCAGATATTCGTAGCAGAGATGTGATGTTTGCCATCCTGTAGCCACACATAACTGCCTGCACAGTTACACTCTGCTCCAGCTGAATCTTCCTGATGCTTTTTAGGGGCAGCCCCATATAGAATGTGTTACAGCAGAGTTCTCAACCCTCTTTAAATGCCCGCCCCCTCCTGGTCTGCAGACCACAGACTGAGAACCACTGTGTTACAGTAATTTTAACTGTCCTAGCATGACTAATATTAAAGTGCTGAGAAAAATGTAATACTGTATTATGCAGGCCACCATGTGGTATTTCGCTGGTACCATTTGACGTCTCCAGTCAAATGATAGCTTGTTAAGCAGGAATATAGTCTCATTTCATTTTTTCTTGGGCATTCACAGGAGGAAGAACACCTACAAATAATAATTTTAATACAATGGATGTGCAATTCGTTGATTTAAAATCCTTTTTTTTAAAATCACTTTGTAGCTGCCGGTATTTCAGAATAATAGCAGCATGATTGTTTCAGCATTTTTGACATAGCGTAGTGTATATAAAGAAATATTTTATACCCAACACATATTCTATCTGTCAAAGAAGACTAATTATTTGTGTTTATTGTGTGTTTACAGTAGAGATGGAAAAACAATACTGAGTAAGATTTCAAGAACCATATTCCAATGTAGAAAGAGGAAAGTAAAGCAAATAGAATCCATGAAATAAAACCAACATAAATGAGCAGTTTCCATTACAAATAACTCCCCTGTATGTTTTTTTAGAAGTAAACAGATTAGTACAAGCTGAGTGGACCTTGTGGACAACCCTCGCTCTGTCAAGGACCTTGGAGTACTCATATCTAATGAACTAAATGCCAAAGCCCACTGTAACAACATCACTAAAAAGTCATTAAGAGTTGTAAACCTAATCTTGCATAACTTCTTCTCCAGTAATATTTCACTACTAACCAGAGTATACAAAACATTTGTTACACCAATTCTCGAATACAGCTCATCTGTCTGGAACCCATATCAGACATTAATACAATTGAGTGTGTCCAGAGATATTTTACGAGAAGAGTCTGCTTGCAATAGAATACCTTATACCACCAGACTTGAAATTCTGGGCTTAGACAATTTAGCATTACACCGCCTTCTGTATGACTTAAGTGTAGCTCATAAAATTATCTGCTACAATGTCCTACTTGTCAATGACTACTTCAGCTTCAACCACAATACATGAGCACACAATAGATACAAACTTAAAGTGAACCACTCCAAACTCGATTGCAGAAAATATGACTTCAGCAACAGAGTGGTCAATCCCTGGAATACACTACCTGACTGTGGTTTCATTCCCACTCCCAAAATTTTAACCTTAAGACTGGCTACTCTTGACCTCACCCCATTCCTAAGAGGTCTGTAAGGGGCATGGCTACTGTCCCTGTCCAAATGTTCCCTTTATTTGTATTCATTTCATATATTCAAATCATGTTTATACTTATATATATTATCTAATTCGTGCTTGACTAAATAAATAAAAATATGCCTTTTCCTTGCATAGCACCTTGAAGGCTATTCAATAACTGTCCAGAGCTGCTGTAATAGTGAGATGGGTGGCATATAAATTTAATAAAGTTTATAAATTTCTTCTTTGCAAATCTACTCATATTTTTTCACAAGTTTTAATGTGGCTTGCTTCCAGATAAGCATATATAAGCCTGCTTCCCCTCCCCCTTTAAGTGTAGCTTAAGGAACAGAGATGTGATGTTTGCCATACTGTAGCCACACATAACTGCCTGCACAGTTACACCCTGCTCCAGCTTCTTCCTGATGCTTTAGGGGCAGCCCCATATAGAATGTGTTACAGCAGGGTTCTCAACCCCCTTTAAATGCCCCCCCCCCGGTCCACAGACCACAGATAAAGTGGGTGTCAAGTGAACATGAAAGGAATAGTTAGTTCAGGCAGGGAAAAAAACAGTTTCAAAATAATTTTATTGATTACAGATTATTGGATTTAAGATTTTTTTTCAAATAATTTTATTAAGAATTATACATGAAGAGAATAAAAGTCAATACAAACTACAAAAAATACAAACAGAAAAATATAAAAAGAAAGAGGACGTGTAATTTTTAAAAAGGAGAAAGGGAAAGAGAAAAAAGAAATAACTTCCCCCTTCATCCCAGCAGGTAAAAATAATTTTAATAATTTACCACTATCTTTAAATAAAACATAATATCTCTTCTCCTCATGTCTCATCTCTTAGATAAGGAAAATAAGATCCAAATGGTACATAAATCCATTTTTGTCAGCAAAAGTCTAATAAGGGCATACCACGTTTAGGCATTTAAAAACAACTGTTTCCACAGTCTGCTCATGAGAAGCGGCTATCCAGAACCACATGGATAATCTCAATTATATTTCCTTTTTTTCTGGAAAAATTATGCCACTTAGGATACTGGATCCAGTGACACCTTGGAAAAACTATCTTGGTAGCCAACAAACGTCAGCAGGGTATCAGCTCACCATGGAACTCTCCAGTAACTAAACTTCTTAAAGGGCAAGGTTTGCTGTGATTCTACATTTTCAAGGTATACCATTTGTAGCAACATAGTGGGAACAGAGAAAGTTTTGATCATGACTTTAATAAGCATTAAATAGATAAATTAATACAATTTGATTAAACCTACAAGTAGTCTTCACTTAAAAAATAGTAATTAGGACCGGAATTTCTGTTGCTAAGCACTGCAGTCATAAAGCGTGATGTTACATGACCACATTGCTTAGTGAGAGCAATCCTGGCAGTCCCTGTTGCCATTGTTAACAAAAAAATCATGAATCATTAAGCAAGAACCTCATGTGATTATGATTTGCAAATTCCTGCAGGCTTCCTATGAGCAAAGTCAATGGGGAAGCTGGCTGGAAGTTGCAAGTCCTGAGTGGTCAGAGGGTGAACAAGTACTCAAAAGTGCATGCAGGCTAGGGAGAAGATGCTGCAGTGCTTCAAAAGTGCATGGGTCTGGAGTGAATGAGTCTGGAGAGGGGATATTGTAGCACAAAGTGTGAGATCCCTGGAGAAAAACCCAACTTCCAACTTTCTCTGCTGGCTTCCCCAATGACTTTTCTTGTGAGAAGCCAGCAAGGAAAGTTGCATCATGTGACTGTGGAATGCTGCAACTATCATAAGTGCAAATCAAGTGCTCAGATCATAGTCACATGACCATAGTGAGGCTGGAATTTTGAAGACTATTCAGACTATCACTCATTCAGTGCCACTGCAACTTTGAATGGTCGCTGAATAACTTGTTGTTAACTAAGGACAACCTGTATTATCCTATTGGCCTCTAAATATCAGACATTTAAATAGCATTGAATATGTATAACTGGGTTATCTGTAAACAGTAGAAGTGTAGGATAATTATTCTGATTGTATGGGAGGGGGAGCTACAGAGGAATATTTCCTATATGCCTTAATAAGTTACTACTTGGTAAATGAGCATCTGCATTTACTACATACTGTATATGTTGTACTACAAACTGTATAGTTAACTTATTATCCTTGCTGAATATAATACTTTGAATGCTGCTACTTGTCTCAAGGGACAGGACTGAGAAAAGGAAGGCAGAAAGGATGAAAGCCATAGGCAATGGCCAAGTTACATCAAATCACAGGCTAGTTTGGCAGTCTTATGTTTCTGATCAGAGCATATGTCTTATCAAGAGCATACTGTAGACACGTTTATTAAACCTATAACTTTGAAGCTGTCTTGTTTTATCTAAACCCACAAAAAAGTTTAAAAACAAGAATTCTAAAGAGAATTCTCACTTCATCTTAGATAAAGTGAGAAATTGGAATATAAAGTAGATTTATTAAAAGTAAAAGATAAATATTACTATTTTCTCGTAGCTTTTAATAGACTTTTGCTGATTAGAACTGAGTAATGGGCTTTTATAATTTGATTATTGCTGAGGGATGAGATACAGAAAGAAGACTTTTACTGAAGTTAAGTTACTGAAGTTCTTTATCTGGAGAAAGGGGGAGTTGTCTTTTATATATCTTTGTTTTTTGTTCCTTTTTATTTTCTGTTTTCTATCTCTTTTTATTTCTCTTTCTCTCTTCTTTAATTTTTATATTTTTCTCCGTTTGTATTAGTCTTTGTATTTGCAAACTCTAATAAAAATTATTACAAAAAAACTAAGAGCAGTTCATCTTCCATACACAAAATAATCTCCACATATTCTCATATACTTTTCTTTTATATAGAAATTGGTTGGGGTTTTGGTTTTTTAACAACAACATTTTTTACACTACTTATTCTATAATAACATAAAATATCTCTTAGAAACATTAAAGCATACAAAGTGCAACGCTTTAAGGAAAATTCCACCTTAAATATAATCATGAAATAGATATGTAATAGAGTTGCAGCATTTTTCCACTTAACGGGCTGTGACACAGTGCATATTCTTCCAATGCTTGTTCTGTGACTAGCGAAGAAACTCTTCCATTATGAGAGAAAAATATAAAGAGTTTGGACAGCGTGATTTTATGTTGGAATAAATAGCTGCATGATTGTGCTTAAGTTCACTGTTTATACTATACTAAATGAATAGGAAGCTGTCCATTGTAATTTCTTGACAGTAGAAACATTGGGTGGGGTGACGATAACAAGTTTAATACTTGCAATTTATGAGTCCAAAGGGTACAGACTAAAGATGTGTTGATTGTTCTAAAGAAATGACAGCATGATCTATCTCACTGCTTATTTGGCCGCTGAAACAGGAATTTCCCTAATTCAAAGTGCCAAGTTACGCTCATTGTGCAGTTGTGCAAAACAATTAACAATTAGTATAATAAAAAATAAAATCTGAATATATTTTTCTAACCAATGGTTTTCATTTTAAATGATCAAAATAATGAAAGCCAAGTGTTTTGTAGAGAAGTCAGAACACTTTCTGATCAAACTATTCAACTGAATCATCTAGGAAAAATGTACCAGTTAGCACCCCAGTGTCTAAGTAATGGTACATATTAGTATTAGTGGTCATTATTGCTGTGCAGCATTTTAGACACCATCTACCCAGGTGTTCAGAGTATGTGCAGCAACACATGAATGTTTAAGGTATGAAAAATTAAACCTTAAATTAGGTTCATCTTTCCTAGGAAAAGACTTGGTTCCATTCGGATGTTGCAAAATAGGTGCTACATTCATGCTCCCACATAACTCTGAAACATTCTTTGTAAATGGAATCCAAAACACTGCAGTCTTATTATTTCACAGCATAACCACAAAATAGTGCAAATACCTGCAAAATGTTCCCTTTCCATTTTATTGCACTATTTCACCATGGTCCTAGTATTCTTTATAACACAAACATTCCCCTCCCACTGATAAAGTTAAGTGTGCATTGACAGAGAAGAAAGAATCTATTGCCGATGTTGCACATTTAAATTTTCAGATAAACTCATGGTACTTCTGGCAACAGATTGGTGCTTCATTGGCATGTGGTGGTACTCGATACCTCCTTCCTGTAGAGAGTAGGGAGTCGCGGGCAGAGAATCTGCTTGCTCCCTTTGCAAAGAGTCTGCCGGCGGTACCTACATATAAGAAACAAAATGTAATGCAGTTAAAAATGCTTCAATATCAAAAATAATGAATTCAGGTTTTTTGCAAGATGTGTGATTTTTTTTACCTATTTGACTATACTAATCATGGTCCAGATTTGATACAATTATAGACCAAAGGCCTAATTAAACTAGAATTCTTTGATTTAATCAATGGCTTGGACAATAAACAGGGAATATGACTTTTGTTAACCAATGTCATCAAGGATTCTCTCTTAAATTCTATTTTGTATCAGACATAGTTTTCTATTATATTTTGCAACAGCTCCAAATCTTTCCACGACGATCTCGTTTGGCATCAATATTTCAGTTTAATTGTATTTTCAAGTGCATGCACATTGGAAAACCAGTCCAACTGAGTTCTTGGGCCTTACTACTTATATCTCATATTAAACATTCAAACTTGTTATAAAAACTAAATGTGTTTTATGCCCAGTAACTGATAGCATCTAGCAATTAGCAATTGATAGCAATTAGAACTGCAGAAAAAACAATTGCTACCAACCTGCCTTCCATTGAGGACCTGTATACTACACGAGTCAAAAAGA
>JANHFK010001819.1:15096-27548 GCA_036250565.1 Sibynophis collaris | reverse complement strand
GAGATTTGGTGGCAGGAGGCGATCCTGCATGTACATAGGTCCTATGCCGTGGAGCGCTTTAAAGGTGGTCACCAGCATCTTGAAGCGGATCCGGAAGGCCACAGGCAGCCAATGCAGGATGACTGTATCATCGGCATCAAGAAAGATTGGAATATGCCTCTTGGCCAATGGATGAACCCATGTTAAGATATGAGATCACTGAATTTATATAAAAATTAAAAAGTAGTGGAAGTAGAGAAACAAATCGATTAATGATCTTCACACTGGGTCTAACCCCCAGCTGATGTTACTGTAAAGAATATGATTAGGTAAAAGAATCTTATGTTGATAGTGGTAGCCAACAATTCCTTCCATAGTATTTCTCTTAAACTAAAACCAGAAGCTGATTTGAAATCTGAAAAGTATGAGTAATTAATATTCAGGTCTCACTATTTCTGTGGACTGATAAAAAATGTTAGAACTAAATTCTTTTGACAGAAAGGCTTTGGAGACTCTGGAGGGCGAAAAATGGGCCTACCGGAAGCACATGTTTGAATGTAAAATGTTTTACAGTCAAAGGGGCATGGTTTCAAGGCAGCTTATCTTGAGGTAGGATGAAAAAGAAATGCTGACTAGGAAGTTGCGTCACAACAGTGTAAGTAGAAATGAGTTAGATGGATTAATAATATCACTGTGTACAAGGCAGCATCCACACTCCTACCATAACAGCTACCTAATCCACGCTTGTTTTGTACTGGTTGCACACTATATAGCTCTTCATACAGTCACACCATTACAACGTGGGTCCCAAAGGGATGGATATTAGGAATCATACCAATTGCATGAATACTAAGGGAGTCATAATCCACCCATTGTGGAAGGTGCTCTGAAGTAAGTAAACATCTTTAATAACGTACCTTATCATTGAAAACAATCATGTGAAATTACTTCTCTCTATTTCCTGTTTTGAACAACAGCTTTTCTTTCTCATTTAAAAAAGAAAATCAACACACAAATAGAGACTGGACATACATGAATATTCTTTCTCATTATGTTGTATATAAGTTTAGGTAGCTTATGAAACTGCAATTAGTGTCCACCCAATTGATTTTAGTTAAATGTTTATTAAAAATGATCCCATGAACTTCACCTGTCTTCTATGATCTACTATTTTTTTCCTGAGTAGTAATTATGAGCAGTGGTCATCTGTATACACTGGGATATCCCTGAAATTCCAGAATTTCACATCTATAAAGATTCCTAGTTGCCATTTCCCTATCTGAACTTTATCATGTTATTTTTCTGTGTTTTAAGTTAATGAAAGAAGCCTTCCTAACATACAACAGTATTTGTATTGCTCTTTAGTAACAATAAAAGAAGCCCTTGAGATATTTTTCCATTGAGATCGGCTAAAGAAGATTATCGTATTTTTCGGACTATAAGACTCACTGGTGTATCAGACAGACCAAGATTTCAAAGAGGGTAAATAAGAAAAAAAAAGGGTTTTGCCCTCCCCATCCTCCAGGAGCACTCTGCAGGCCTCCCAAACACTCTACGCCCTTTTTATTGCACAAATGGCAAAGAGTTTGGAAGGCCTGCAGAGTGATCCTGGGGTCTGGGAGAGGGCAAAAATGCCCCATTTTTGCAAAAAACACACCCATTTTTTGCAAAAATGGGACAAGCAGGGCAGGGCTTCAGGAGGCCAAAAATGTCTGTATTCAGTGTATAAGACACACCAACATTTACACCCACTTTTAGGAGAGAAAAAAATGCATCTTATACTCTGAAAAATATAGTAATATGCAAAGGACATGAATTAATCTGTCCTAAGTTATTAATGAGTCAAACACTTTGAATACACAAGAAATATTATTTTTTAAATAAATAAATAAATGTTTGCTTCCTCACTATTAAATCTCTCACACTGGACAAGCTTCTGGAAAAGTTCCCTTCTGTTTTGAAACCAAATATAGGTAGTCCTCGACTTACAGCAGTTGGTTTAATGACTGTTCAAAGTTACAGTCACTGAAAAAAGTGACTCATTACCGTTTTCCACACTTACAACCCAGTAGTGGGTGCCTACCAGTTCTGTCTGGTTCTTAGAGTAAATGCGGCAGGAGGCTCCACCCACCCGCCCGGACGTCATCACGGATGCTCATTGCATGTGCAGAAGTGCCGCATGTGAACGAAGCAAGCGAGCAATTGCGCGCGCTCCCGTTGCAAGCCAGTAGCGAAGGTAAGTAGAACCCATCCGCTACTACCATTGCAGCATCCCCATCATCACATGATCATAATTGAGATGCTTAGAAACTGATTCATATTTTATGACAGTTGCAGTATCCCAGAGACATGTTACAATCGTTTGCAACCTTCTGACAAGCAAAGTCAATGGGGAAACCAGGTTTACTTAACAACCCTGTTACTAACTTAACAACTGCAGTGATTCACTTAACAACTGTAGTAAGAAAGGTCATAAAATGGGGCAAAACTCACTTAACAAATGTCTCACTTAGCAACAGAAAGTTTAGGCTCAATTTTAATTTAATTTATTTCGATTTCTAGACCGCCCCTCTCCCTTGCGGGACTCGCAATTGTGGTCATAACTCAAGGACTACCTGTATACAGAGGTGACTCATGGATAAAAGTTAAAAATAAAACTTATTTTTAAAATTTGAAAAACTTTATTTTAATTTTACAATAAAAAGGAAAATAAGAAAATAAATAAGTAAAATAAGAATAAAATAAAAAAGTTACTTTCAAAAGTTACTTTTTGAAAAATTACATGTATGTGAAATATCAGGTGAGACAACTGCATCTTTGGAGTTTGTACTTCTGTTCCAGGTCTTTCCTAAACTCATCTCTGCCTAAATACATGATTCCCATTAATGTATGTATGAGCTAATAAGTAAAATATGAAGATGTTGTGTTGATGTTTCATTGTTTACAGAATTAGATTAATATCCCACCTTTCCTTCAGGAGATTGAAGCAGTTTATTGGAGCTTCCTCCTCTTATTTTTTTTCCACAATAGCAATCCTGTGGTTGAACTGAGATACAGCGACTAATCTATAGAAGTGCCTACTTTAAATAAAATCTGTCTAGAAGCTGACATTAAGATTGCAAATGGAATACAGAAGCAGACTGAAATAATCTGAGCTGCTTCATGTCAATGTTATCCCTCTATGTTATAAGAGATTGTTTCAAAAATATTAATCTATATGTTTAAAGAGTGGTAGGAAATAATATATTTGCTATAATAAATGAAGCAATAATATAATTCTTGTGTGTTCCATTAATAATATGTAATCGTGCACAGTAGATGTGTAGTTAGATCCTCAAAAACTTTTTATAATGGTCTTTCCATACTTCGGTACATTTTGATTCATTGCAACCCAGCATGCTTTCTCCAATTAAAAAAATAAATAAATAAAAAATATCTCTACAGAACTTGAATTGATTTACAGAGAGAACCATTCAAGCTATATCCTGTCCCTAAAAATGAAATAAAGGTAATTTCCTTTGAAATTGACAAATGAAGACTCTAGGGCTGAGTTGTCAGACTGAGTGCTTTAAATGCAGATCAAAACTTGAAACACTGAAATAAGGAACATTCCAGGCCTTTTACATTACAGAAATATTAAATGGTAGGTATATATTTTGCATTGTTGCTCACATAGTCAGCCAGATGTTTAGACTAGATGTGGCATTTTTATCCACCTATTGAGTCCTATTAAAGTTATCATTGCAGGATGTAGGCTGTTCCAAGTAAAGCTACCACTTGCAATCAACTGATGGTAATTTTATCAATGTCAATGATGTTCAAGTGGTATTCCAGATGATTGCACCGAAGGCGCCTATTACTATTGGTATTATCTTTGCTTTATTTTGCTACAGTTGTTATATTTTTATTTTGTATTTTGTGATTTTTTTTTCTCCAGTACTTTCTCTTCTATTCTGCTGTCTCCAGGTATTGCCATGTCCACTGTCCAATTTTTTTCTTTCTTATTGACAATTGTTATGGGTGTTATATAGGTGTTTCTTTGAATTACAAAGTCCCAGAGAACTTCATTTTCTGTTATTTTGTCTGTTTTGGGGTCCCAACAGTTCTTGCTTACAGGCAAATGTATTTTTCAAATGCATTGGGGTACTTGTAATTAAACCATCTTCAAAGTGAGCACTGTTTGTGTCAGATTTATATCCCAAAATTAGAATTAAATTCTGTATATTGTCAACTACTTGTGCAGTAGCCTTAGTGGTTTGATGTCTTTCTGCATTTAATTGCATCTCTGGATTACTCCTCTTCTTTCAATTACTTGAGTAATTTGTTCGTCTTGCTCCTCTTTCATGACATCTTTGGAATATAATTGATTTATAAAGTGAACTGTTGTTTTTAAATACTCCTGCAAAATAATTTTTGCAATTTCCATCTGGCTTAGATGTCTCTGATGTTGCTTCATCTTCTTCTGTTTTTCTGCTCCCTCTTGTGGTCAAAGAATAAATCTTTTTTGTAGATCAGCGGGTATCTCTTGGCCAATCAGAACCCATTATAATTGGAAGATTTCAGCCAACCACAATAAACAATCCTAAATTGAAAGTTATAACTAACAATCTCAAATAGAGGTGGCGAATTCATGAAAATAACAAAATAAAACCATAACTTTTTAAACCTTTACATTTTTCCATCAACACTAGAAAGAAAAAAATAGTCCACAGTTCTTTATTTTAGCTCAGCTCCAGCGACCCTTCTCCTCTTCATTCAATAATAACAATGTCCCAAAATAACACAGATCTTCAAAAGGAGTAACAGCAGTGGTGGGATTCAAATTTTTTTCCTACCAGTTCTGTGGGCGTGGCTAGGGGGGGTGTCATGTGACTGAGTGGGCACGTCCAACTTGACGTCACTGCACCCACGCCCACTCAGTCACATGACACCCCCTCACACACACACAGAACCCTGTAGGAAAAAAATTCAACTTACAGCTATTTTTTCTACCTATTTTCTGCCTAGGACTGACCTAATCTGTCAAAGGCCTGGCCTAAACCTGCATACTGCCTGCTCTCCCTTTGCCAGTCACACATGTCACCCAGTTTCCTCCCCCAATCACTGCCTCTTTCGTCGTCCTGTGGCCACAACCTTACCTTCCTCCCACAGCTGGCTGCCAGGGAAGGCAAGCCAAGGCTGAGCTGTCACCGCTAGGCAGCTCCCCGCCAGCCCACATCTCGCCCCCCTTGCCGCGAGATGCCTGCAGCCGCATCTTTTTTTTAGTTCGGCTGGACTCCATGCCATATTTCCTGACCCAGTCAAGGCGGGCAGCAAGCGGGAGAGCGGGGGAGCCTCAAGCAGGCGGGGCAAGCGAGCAGCGACTGGGTGACCAGTTCAACGACCCAGCCAAATTTCCCTACCGGTTCGCCTGAAACGGTGCGAACCAGCTGAATACCACCTCTGGGTAACAAGCTATGACTGAAAAGAATCTCTTTTAGCTAAGTAAAGATAATCATTAAATAAAGTATTTGAGTAGTGAAAGCCATGACCTACTATCTATTTGAAAACTAATTTCCAACAAGGATGCTTTTTCAACAACAAAATGACTCAATTCCATCTCCCAGCTTATGGTCAACTCACCCAGCTACTTTGGAGCACTGCTCCAGAGTCTCCTTGCAGACCAACACTGTATGGAGGATATTGAAGGATTATTCCAAGACTCCCCCTAATCCAGGAGTCATATAAACTCAGTTCCTTGTTTGTAAATTCAAAAAATTAAAATCTAGAAAGAGTTTTCTGAACTGGTCAGTCTGGAACTGGACTGGAAGTCCAAGCAAGTGCTATTTCTTGCAGATATTCCAAAGCACCATTGTTGCTCATTGTCATGGTATTGTTTGTAGTCAGCCTGTGCAATTATTACTATGATTATGGTTCATTGCACAGTCAGTGAGATATTTAGACTGGATTTGGAATTTTATCCACCCATTGACACCTTCTCAAGGATCTGCAACAGACAAATATTGTTGTTTGATGGTATTAAAGGTATTACCACAAGATGTAAGCTGTTCCAAGTAAAGCTGCCTTTTGCAATTGATTTGTGGTAATTTACTATTACATAAACAAAATTGTGAAATCACAGCTACCAGTTTTTTAATTGCTGTTGGCTTTTATACACATCAAGTTCTTTCCAACAAAGTAAGATATCATAATGTATCAGCATATATGTGCAGATCCAAAGTGTGGTCTTTTGTAATTGACATATGGAAATGTTGCCAATGTGCATATTTTCTAAGTGCCATCCAATATTTTTTGTTATGGCACCCAGTGTGCTGATAACAACTGGGACCATCACACCTGGTTTATGCCATAATCCTTCAATTTTGATTTTAGATTTTGACACTTTATGATCTTCAATTATTTGTCTTCTATTCTATTATTTCCTGGAATTGCCACATCTTCTACCCATAGTTTCTTCTTTTCAACAAAAACTTTAATGTTCAGTTACATTCACAATGTAGGACTGGTAGAAATTTAATAATTCAAGTCCAAACCAAGGACCTAAAAATTATTAAGGTAGCATCTAAAAATATAGACAGGTCCAAGCAGGGTACCTTTTTTGGAAAATCAGGATGTTCAGGTGTGATAATTCAATATTTCCAGATATTGAGGAAATACTTTAAATATTGCTTTGAGGGCTCCAACCACAATTGCTATACAATGCATTTATATTTTCATAAATCTTCAGCTTCAATCTGCCAGTCCCAATATTTTGAATTTTTTTCCTCAACCCTAGTATCACCCAGTAGGGCAACAACAATTAACCAGACTTTGTTTTCAATGACTCTTATATCAGGCATGTTTTGAACAAGATGCCAGTTCCGTTTGAATCTTAAAGGCCCCACAAGGTATTAACCTGCCCATTTTCCAAAACCTTTTCAACTTGATGGTCCCAGTAGTTTTTCCTACCCTTCAAATCCAAACCCCTGGCAACATTTCCAGGGAATAATTCTGGCAGTTCTGTCATGATGATGCTTGTAATCAGCTTGTGAAATTTTACTGTAGCCGCTCATCAAATAATCAATTGTTTCATCTGTTTTACTACAAAGGCAACATTTGCTGCTGTTTGTCATAGTTTGAATTTTCATCTTCATGCAATTAATTAGCAAAGCTTTTTCTTGAGCCACTATAATAAAAGCTTCAATTTCTTTAACACTTCTCATCTTAAACAATTCCATGTTGGGTTTTTATTGGCTTTTCTTTCTATATCTTTCATTGGCTCGTTCTTCCAATTAACAAATCAGTTTTCAGTTGTCTCTTTTCTATATTCATCCTTCACCTTTACTGTTTCAAGAGCCTTCCTTGATTGACTTCTTCAATAAGGGTTTTTGGCTTTTTTAATGTAGTCATACAGACCATTCTTTTCTTCCTCCATAGTTTGTTTCTCCTATAAGCTCTAGGCAAACATAGATGATCAGTATCAATTTTTGGTTGCAAAGCATGGTGCATTTTGATTAGTTTTCTCCTCTTCCAATCCACATTACCAATTTTCATTTTGTTCCATTCCTGCTGCATATGGAATAATAGAGACTGCTCAGGTATTAATTGCTTTAATGATGTTTCCACCATTTAGCTTTGATTTCAAAATTTTCTAAACTCTGAATATTTGGTAGAAATATTTATTTTATTTTATTATTATTGTCCTGTACTCCAGATATATGTAAAGGTAAAGGTTTCCACTGTCCAGTTGTTTCCAACTCTAGGGGTGGGTTTCTTAGCCAAGGGAGCTAGCAAGACATTTCTGTGGTCATGTAGCCAACAGGACTATACGCCAAGGTGCACAGAAAACACTATTATCTTCCCACCAAAGTAGTATCTATTTATCTACTCATATTTGCATGCTTTTAAATTGCTAGATGGGCAGGAGCTGGGACAAGAAAGGGATCTTACCCTGTTGCATAGCACTCAGATCTCAAACCCGGACTGTCAGCTTTCCAGCTGACAAGCTCAGCGTCTTTAATCACTGAGCTATTGCACCACTTACTCCAAAGACTCCAAATATAAAAACCTATATTGCATGCTGCTGGAACATAAATATTTCCTCTAAAATCTATTTCTATCCTTTGAGAAGTAAGTACCAGTGAGTTCAGTGAAGCTTTGTACTAGTAGTAGGGTTAGAGGTTTTACAGTGCAAATCTATGCAGGCCTAGTCAAAAGTAAATTGACTCATTAAATTTCATGGGTTATACTTTGGAAAAGTGTTCAAGGGTTACAGCGTAAGCAACTGCATTTTGCAGATTGACTTTAGATACACTACATAAAATAAGACCTTCCAAAATAAATATTATATTGCAAATATTCCAATATGTACGCCATATTGCATAGAATTGTAATATGCAATCTTATAAAGGTGATTTACCTTTAATGACATTAATGTATTATTTATATCATGTAAAAATATATTATTTGAGCCATTTGTGAAACTCAATTTTTCTTAAACAAATATATAGACCAACTGGTTGTACCTCAGAAGTGATGACACTTGAACTTAAAGAAAGCTAGAGGTTTCTATATTGGGAAATGTAATTTTAATATCTCTTAACATAAATTATAAACCACAGAACACAGCAAGCAGAGCATGCTATTTCCTCATAAAGAAGACAACACTATTTAAATCAGTGTTTTTTTATCTTGGCACCTTTAAGTTGGGTGGACTTCAATTTCCAGAATTCTCTAGCTCAGGGGTCTCCAATCTTGGCAACTTTAAGACTTGTGGACTTCAAAGCTTGTCCATAAGCTTTGCTGGCTGAGGAATTTTGGGAGTTGAAGCCCACAAGTCTTAACGTTGCCAAGATTGGATACTCCTGCTCTAGCCATCAAAGTATCTCTTCCAGTCTGAACAACACCAGCTGCCTGCAATTACTACAGGTTCGAATCTCACCAGGCTCAAGGTTGACTCAGCCTTCCATCCTTTCTAAGGTAGGTAAATTGAGGACCCAGTTTGTGGGGGGCAATAAGCTGACTTTGTATAAATATAGAAAAGTATGAAGGCTATTGCTTAGCACATTGTAAGCTGCGCTGAGTCTTCGGAGAAGGGCGGCATATAAATAAAAATAAAATAAAATAAAATAAAAATAAACAAATAATGATCTGATACCATACACGCCCTTTGTTGATTCAGTATTAGATCTTGATCCTATTCATGGAAAACTTCTGGAATGAATCAAAAAGGATGCCATCATTATACAAAAAGATGCTGAGCAAATAGAAAAAGTTCAGAGAAGGCAAACAAAGACAGTAAGGTGCCTGATGTCAAATCCTATGAAGAACAAATAAAGGAACTTTGGTATGTAAGTTTAAAGAAGAGAATGACAAGGAGAGACATGATAGCACACTTCTGATACGTGAAAGGATATCACAGGGAAGAGAGAATTGGTTTGTTTTCTGACATCTGAAAGTAAGACGAAAACCAATGGAAGGAAGCTTTATAGTGAAAAATCCAAACTTGAATCAAGTTCAAGATATCAGAGTTTCCTAACTGTGACAATTCTTAAGTAATGGAACAGGCTGGCTCCTGAAATTGTGGGTCACTGGAGATTTTCAAGAAAAGACCAGCCAGCCATTTGCCCAATATGGTATTCCTGACCTGGCCAGAGATCCCCAAGTTCTCTTTCAACCCTATGATTATAACAGAATATTGGTAGTTAACCTTCATGTTATTCATAACATTGGCACAGAATTTATGGTAATTATCACAAGAAAAAATGCTTAAATGTATATTTGGACAGTAAATTCACAAAATCCTTTCTCTTAGAAACAGACGCAATGAATCAGAAACATTAATGCCATAGTTCGAGTGACTGACATATAGATACAAATAATAGTCGGTTGCCTCTATTTCTGCAAAACATTTCTGCAACTGAAAGAGATTTCCTCTATAAAAGTGTGCCAAATATGCTCCAAAGCACTTGGGAGAGCCTTCGAAAGGATTTGACGTATGCAGGGAAAGAGAAGAGCAAAGGTAGGTCAGTCCTATTGTGTAAGCTAAAGTTTATTCATGAAATACTGGATTTAGCCTGGTATGTATGGGCATTTTTCTTTCAGAAATGTTATCCAAAACAAAACATTCAGGCTTAAAGGTGAAGTTTCAACAGTTCAACCACGAGTATCTATCAGTTTTTCAAATCTATGATACAACTTTAATTCTAATAAACATGATGGATAATGTCAGTAATACATTTATTCTTTTTTAACAATTAATACTTGGAATATCTTGCCAGTAATTAAAAAAATATCTACTTTTATTAGCCTTTAAAAAACACACCAACCTATTCCTTATTTGTTACTATGAAAAGGAAGGAAAGTTCACTTGACCGTAATGGCACTCCTGAATCAGCCATAGCTTTCAAGTATTATATTGTTCCTATTTGACTGAATTTGCCTTCAGAACACTGGTGGTCACAAAGGCTAAAAAAAGGAAGTTCTTATTCCCACTTTATCTCTGACCCAAATTCTCCATAATAATAATAGTAACAGTACTGGTTGGCATTACATGGCTGCTGTAGTGGATGCAATGCATCAGAAACACTAGATAACTATTGGCGAATACTGGATTTGCAAAACCAAAAAAATATAGAGAGATCTTATATGAAAGCCCAGCAGCATATTAAGCACATCAAGTCTTACAGCTAGCTTTTTTATCACCTGAATATCATCTTTTTAAAGAGTTACATTTAAATTGTAATGTGTAATCCAAAACTGGCATTAGCCTTGCATTAAAGAACAGCATGGAAAGGAAAGCTATGAACTAAAGAGTAACTCAAATGAGCAATTCAGTTAATTTTCAATCTCTACACTTGTTGGTTCGAGTTTTGCACATATAAATAGAACATTGAATCGCTGGGCTAGAAGAGTCCTCAGAGCTCTTCTAGTCCAACCCTTTGCTCAAGGCAGGTGACCTTACACCACCCCGGTCAAATGAGTCAACAATACTGTGGTTCCTTATGCATCCTCCAGGATCTAGCTGTCAACAACATCCTATTATTTCTGAGCTAACAGTCAAAGGCAATCTCCAAACTAGAACAATTCTTGGTCCGCTCTGCAGGGGAGATGCCATGGGAAGGCTGGTCGCGCGCATCCGGGATGGCGCTTTACCTCGCAATTGTCCCGCGCCTCCGGTGACAGAGCGCCCCCCAATGCTTATGATCGGAAAAGGTGGACCAAAGGTCCCGGGAGCCGCCGGGGCGGCTGTTTATCTGTGTCACTGTGCCAAGCGCCACCTGCGCGGCTTACCTGAGGTGCCCGTGCCGGGAGGAGAGGTGGGCGCGTGTGCCCAGGAGGCGCCAAACACCGCTGCTGCTGCCGCTGCTGCTGCTGCTGCTATCCGCGGTGGCGACCAGGGTGCACGGGCTGTCCTCGCCGCCGCTCTCGAGTTTGATACGGCCGCAGTCCCCTGAGCTTCTGCGGCTCTTTCCCTCTTGCCAAAGGCCGGGTAAATGCTCTCCGGCGCACGCCAATGCGTCGGGGAAATGAGGCTCCGGCGCTTTTTTGAACCCGGACTTGCTGGTCAAGCTGTCGCCGCGGCTACTTCTGCGCCCGCCGTTTCTCATGGTGTGAGGGGACGCCGCATGCCGGGCTCCGGCTTCCTCCCAGCGCCGGCAGCGCAGTCCCGTGAGGGACGGAAAGAGAAGCTCGGGAGAGACGCGCAAACGGCCGCGAGCCTCCCGAGGAGGACGCTGCTGCTGCTGCTGCTGCTGGCAATAACGCAGGCTTCTCGGAGAGCATTAAGTTGCAGGCGCACCGATTCCAGCAACTGCGTTTTGGCTCGAAACTTCCTGTCCCGGCGACCCGAAGGGGACATTCTCCCAGCAGCTTGTCAGGCGCTCCCACCCTTAGCCGGGAGGGGGGTAAGGATGGCTGGGCGCAGTTTGGCGCCTCCCGGCTCCGCTCAGTTCATCGGGGGGGGCCTCGCGCGCCTGCTCGCTCGAGTGGCCTGCGTGCTTCCAGCGGGAATGGGAAGCGCGGGGATCTTAATGTAGTAGGGCGGGGGAGGCCGGAGCGGGAGGTTCCCCGGTGCTCGCCGCCGCAGCCGCTGCTTGGCAGAAAACCAGTCGGAGACGAGCGGGAACCGCGGGGCGAGACGCAAGCGACGAAATGGGTCACCGCGGGCATAAAAAGCGCCGTCGGATCGCCTCCCACGGTCCGGGAACCAACCAACCAAATAAATAAATAAAGTAGGCTTCGCTTCCTTGAGCGGCGAGAGAGAAAGTTGCCGAGGGTTGGCGGCTGAAGGAGGGCTCCCTCCCGACGGTGCCTTCCCGCTTCTCTTGTTTTTGCACAAGTGCAGGAAATGCTCCACTGACCTACATATTTTCCCAAACATCCGTGACCTCCCCCGGGAGGAGGAGAAAAGGGAGGATCTAAAAAGAAAGTGTTTTTGGGTTCGGAGATGAAGGCTCGAGCCTGGATAATGCAAATGGAACCGGGGGGGGGGG
>JANHFK010001817.1:69198-87782 GCA_036250565.1 Sibynophis collaris | reverse complement strand
CTCGCAAAACCCAGCTGGAACAGGGGGAGGCCTGGGCGGTGTGCAAGCGGGGGAGGGAACAAGCGCTCGTGGGGCTTGGTGCTTTTGGGCCGCTCGCATTCCCCACCCACCCTGCAGGAGGGGCAGGTCTTGATGGCGCCCCGAGGGAGCCTCTCTTTGCCGGACCCCCCGATTGTAAGACCACCCTGAAATTTCGGGGTTCAAAAGAAAATAAGACCCTGTCTTATTTTCGGGGAAACACGGTAGAAAAAAGTTAGACTGTGGAAGATAATGCACTACTATTTGAACTAGACATAGGCTGGCAAAGAACTCAGGTTCCTTAGTGGACTTAAATATCTATGTAATTGATGGTAGGATATCATTAGCCTAAATCAGAGAGAGATGGATGTTTAAAGAAACTTCAGATCTTGTAAACACATATTGTTCAGTTTGAGATCCAATTATTATTTTACACAGCTTTTTTTTAAATCAAGCCACTGGACTTAGTTGTGCATCTGTTTTTGTAGCAGTAACACATATAACTCAAGTGAATTTTTAAATTTATAAATATGGTCTTCTTCTGAATTGTGGTTTCTTTTGATAACACAACATTGTTTGTTCTGTCCTCATAAAAAAGATGAGAGGAGGGGGAAATTCTCCTTTAAAATATAAGGAAAGGCCATATGTTAGAGCTTGCTGTGCAGAAGGGTCTACATTCAGACTCCTGAATCTTTAGGTGTCGGTACTATCAGATATCCTGAGGAATATATACTAGTAATTCTATTAGTTGAATTTGTTGTGAAATTCAAAATTAATCTAGAGGAAGAAATGCTATTAAAATGTTTCTGAGAGAAGACAGTACTAAATTGGATATTTTGCAACTCAATATTGTTCATACTTGGAAATAAATTCCATTATGTTCAGGTAGTTTGCTATTATTATGACATTTCTAATATGATACTGAATGCACCATGCAAAAATATACTGTAATGGCGCATTTTAAATGATGTAAGTTTTATTTTTACTAAGAATAACACCATATGCTTTCCTTAATCAGTATTCCACCTACAAGTAGTTTACCTCATATTTAAGTATAATAAAATATAGTATGGATATAAAGCAATAACTTAAATTTCAAATGTAATTTCCCTCAATCACTATAGACAGCTATAGTAATAATTGTAGTAATTATGTATAAACCTTGTTATTTATAATTTCAACTGTTAATGTAAAATATAAAAGTAGAACAATATATTCTTAGATATTGATGCTCGTCAAACATTCAAGAGATCAGAGACTAAACTTTGAACAAAATTTCATACATCATGGTATTTATGTCATACCATTGTTTATTCAGGAACAAATTGGTTCTCTTTCCTTTTATCTTCTTGAAAACACCTACATTCATAAATATCCAGACCTTCTTTTCATGGCCAATTTAAGTAAGGCCATGTTTGTTCCATGATGTGATGGAATTAACAATATCAAAAATTTGACCAAATCTGTTGTTTGCAGTTATGACAAAGTAACAGAAGAGCAGCTAGCAGAAGGGGACACTACAGATGTAGAAGATGAAAATACTGATGATGATGATGATGATGAAGATGGTGATGAGGCTGAAGAAGTTACAGAAGATCAGTACCAGGAAGCTACTGAAAGAACAACCAGCATTGCTACTACCACTACCACTACTGAGTCTGTGGAAGAGGTTGTTCGAGGTAAGATGTTTTAGACATTAGGTCTGGGAAACTGTTTTTCAAAGTGCATATTTGTCCCTTATTACTGTACTAAAGCAAAGTGTTCTATGTTGTCATTTATATCATGTGTTTCTCCTGTGATGTAAAAATTGAGTGCTTCATTTATATTTTTGCCATCTCAGACTTTCCAAAAGCAAAGAAAAACAGAATCATCAAGATTTTCATCTTTCTGTACATTGGTATATAGAGAATTAAAATAGATGTGAACTTTTAATTCAAAATAGAATCAAGCATGTGGCAAACATATTTAGTAAGGTATGAAATAGGAAGGATTCATATCAGTAAGGTCATCGTTTTAAATAAAGCTGAAAAAATGGTCGGTGTGTAACAAAAATAGACTAGAAGATTTAATGTTGCCTTTTTTCCTCGTAGATTTATTCTCCGTTGAAGTATAGGATATAAATGTCAATTCAATAAAATTTTAAAATCAGCTGATTTGGCAATTATATATACAAGCTTCTTCTGTACAATGCTTCCCTAATCTGATTTGCTTTGAATATATTGAGATTGCTTTTCAAGAATTCTTAGAAAGTATGATTGGTGGTACTAGAAAATAAATTGAATCTGTGTGTTTTGCAGGACTTCAAATCCTGCATTCTTATTATTTATACATTTATTGCAGATAAAGATATATGTTTTACATTCTATTTTTTTTTAAAAAGAAATATTAAATTGTGTAAAATAATCTTAATTTTACTATTTTATCACAAAAGTCTAATAAACTGAATGAATGGTTTCTCAAATCTACACATCTACTGAAATACCTATCAGTCAAACATTAACATCTATTTATCTTTTTGTCTCATGAAAATTACTTGAAAATTCAGGTTTTGGGTTTTTTTGTCTGATGAATTTGGAAAAATTCATAATAGATTCTTGTTTTGTAATCACATAGCCATGAAGATCTATGAAATGAAGCATAGAGAACATATAGCAGGAGTAAATCAAGAATAGTTTTTGGAAAGCATAGTTGGTAATATGCCATCACCAGAGTAAACTCTTGTGCCCAGCATTTTAAAAAGGTGGTTTATTATTTCAACATATATTGATCAAACAGTGGATGAATATTTTATGGAATTCTGTATTCTGTTTGAAAGAGAAATCTGTATTTCTTCTCTCCTCTATGACTAGAACAAAACTTTTGTTTGGGTTTAATCATTCATGGAGGGAAGGCAATACACAGTCTCAATACTTTTCCTGGAGGTTGAATATCATTAACCAGAGATGGCACAGTAATCATGGGCTTTACCCTCATTTTTTTTCCAGAATTCCTAAAAGACTTGCTCTACTAACCACAATCAAGATGTGCAGAACACATTGGAAGTATTAGTCTTGTAATTATCATCCCAAACCTATAATCATAATAACAACAAAAGAAATAACTCTTTCCCCTTTGCATTGATTCTGAATACAGACTTGGACAGCCTGAGTACTGTCCCCAAAAATAACATGATTTGAGATTTTTCAATGAATTGTAAAATGTGGGTTATAATGTGATGATTTATTCCATACAAAGTCCTAGGTTTGAACTTGTGCCTTTAGGCACAAGTGAATAGTGTGGTCATCCAGGGAAATAAAAACCTGATATATTTTTATTTATCATAATTTCTTGAAATGTTAATATTTACGAAGTGGCGGCCAAAATATTCTTGGTAGAACAAATATGCTTCCATTTTAAAGAACATAACAGTGTTACTCGTGCCTGAAAGATGACAGGTGGCAGCCTGTTATTTTTTGCCCGTTGGCAAGAAATAAATGAAAGTTGTTTTTAGCAATTACTCTTTTTCAGAAAAACAAGAGTGGAGAAAGAAGGTGACATAATAACTTAGCTGGATTTCCTTCCTGTTAAATTAATGAAACTTTATAATCAGATATATCCCTGTATGACATGTAAAGCTGTGTTTCATGTTTTTTTGGCAATGTCAGCAAATCAGAGCCCCTTTGATTCATTGTTTCTTCTGAGGTCTGTAATTATTAGTGAACTATTGCACCTCTGCTGACTGCTGATGACTTCATAAGGATCCCTGTGACATTATTGTGGTGTTTGAAAACATACCACATTTAAAATTGCAAATCATGCTTGAATTATATTTGAATGGGTTTTGAAAAGACTAACTTTAAAGTTGGATTACTTTCTTTATGTTAAATCCAATAATTCTGTATATTTTTCTACTTATAGTAAGTCCTCAAGGAAGAAGATCACATTTCCGTGTTTTTAATAACTTTTTTCCCCAAGTTTTTATTGTTTTTATTTTTTATAAAAATATCAAATCAATTTGTGAACAGTGTGGCCCTTGGGTGTCATACATTCTAATACAAATAAAACTAATCAGGTTAATCATAATCATTATATTCAATTCGCTTATAAATTTCTAATAATAATACACATTTTTATTAAGTTATAATCTATCATTGTTCAATTATTTTCTCTTGTTGTTACATTCATTTTATGATATAAAAATGTGTTTTTAATAACTTTTCTGGAAGGTTTTAATAACAGTAGTAAAAAAATACAAATGAAACAGAAAGAGTAAAAGTAAAGAAAAAAATTAAAAGTGTATCAAAAAATAAAGGAAAAGAATATGAGAAAGATAAATAAATAAAGAAGTAGCTTTCAATCTTAAGGACAAATAAACGTAATAATTCATCATCCCCTGTTATATTTCATGTAAGTGAAAGTAGTCCTCGACTTTTCTTTTAGTGGCCATTCGAAGTTATAGCGGCACTGAAAAAGGTGACATAATTTTTTTTTCTCACAACCATTGCAGCATCCCCATGGTCACATGATCAAAATTCAAATGCTTGGCAACTGGGATGTATTTATGATGGTTGCAGTGTCCGAGGGTCATGAAATCACCTTTTGCGGCCTTCTGACAAACAATGTCAATGAGGAAGTCAGATTCACTTAACAACCGTGTTACTAACTTAATAACTGCAATGATTCACTTAACAACTGTGGCAATAAAAGTCACAAAATGGGGCAAAATTCACTTAACAAATGTCTCACTTAGCAACAGAAACTTTGGGCTTAATTGTGGTTATAAATTGAGAACTACTTCTATCTCTTCTTCCCATAACTCATCCTTTATCCATATACAAATTCATTAACTAACATTTCAATCCTAGTGTCAACAAAAAAGTCATAAAGGGATCCCATATTTATACAAACGTGTCTTATTTAAACCTTGATGAAAAAAATCTTTGTACTTCTTTCCTTTGCTTCTAAGAATCTTAATTTTGAGTTTATGCAAATTCTATCATAAGATTTGATCTATTTTCAGTTTTTCTTTTTCCAATATCAAATATTTTTTCAAGGCTTTTGTTAGTCTACTAGAAATTGCTTATCTGGGTCAATCATCTTGGCTTGTACTTTATATTTCCACTTTAGTTATTGACTCTGTCTTACAGTCCATAATTTTTAAATTTCCCAATATTCTGCAAATTCTTTACATTTTGATATTTCTGCATCAAACAAAATTTCTTTCCTCTCTTTATCTTGTGTGTTTTCCACGATTTCTCTTTCTCGTTAATAATTTCTTCTTTAATATTTATGGACATAATCTATTCATAAAACATGCATCATTCCTGAGAATGAAGCTGTTGTTTTTTGAAACCATTATTCAAGAATCTTCTGAAGCAGTTGTAGGTATTTTATGGCCTGCAGAGTGGTTCTCGTCTGGACCATAGCGGTGATGGTAGGTGGAACAATGGCAATAGCAGGGCAGCAGCAGAGAGTGTGATGCTGGTGCAGCATCAGCAACATTAGCAGGGACAGGACAGTGGCCCTCCACAACAGTCTCAGTTATTCATATGACTCCTTAAGCCATTGGGAAAATTAATTGCCCATCCCTGTCCTCAAGTATTTCAAATGCCAGAGCATTTTCTGTTATTTTCCAAGTTCCAATGCTGACCAAAGGGGAAAAAAAGGCAACCTTTCCTGGGGGTGGGGGTTGGGGTGTTCTGCTGGAATCTTTAGTCCCCATTAGGATTCAGTTTCTGAAATTATAAAAGTTTCAAATTTATGTTTTTATTTAGGAGAGACTAAACATATTGGTTCATATGAAAGTGTTGTTTATTTATATAATTATTTCCAATATTTTGTAGCAAATGTCCCACTATCCCATTTTCCTAAATCTCTTAATTTGCTTATAAACTTTCTTGAACCAGATTCTACTTAGCATTTTGCTGTTTATTACTAATATTTTAATTTCACAAGCTGATAATTAAGTTTTATGTTATCGAATGCAAAGGTAAATTCACCACGTAGTTTTTCAAACTTGTCATTTGGAAGATTTGGGTGGGTTTGAAGAGGGGTTTTTTTTGTTGTTGTTTTGTTTTTGTTTTGTTTTTTTTAATTTGGACCTAGTCCCAAGCATATACCTCAAGGCAATCAACCAAGTGGTGAGAAATAAGGGAAACTCAGACACAAAACAGGGCCATAGGAAGCAGACACAGATTGGTCATGTTGGACTCAAATGCCTGTACATTAACACTCGAGGTATAAGGAACAAACAGTGTGAACTTGAAGTCTTAGTACATGAGGGCAGATACAACATTGTTGCCTTTACTGAAACTTGGTGGAATGAAACCCATGACTGAAAAATAATGCTAGAAGGATTTAAATTGTTCAAAACAAATAGATTTAACGAAAGAGAAGTAAGGGGCACATAATATATAAGAAACAACTATATCTCTACAGAAATGTAAAAAAACCAAGGATGAAAACCTTCTTGAATACATTTCATTAATAGGAAAAAGAAATGAGATTACCATAGGTACACTACAGACTACCCAACCAAACACAGGGATTTGAAGTTGTGGGAGCTTTGGGGGAGAATGACTATCTCATATTGGAATTCAACATAATGCAAGCACAAGTAATAGAACAGTGTCAAACAAATGTCTTAAGACATTAAATGAGCTGATATCCACAAGTTTAGAGATGAATTTAGGAAGGATTACATAGATGGAATCTTAAAGAGGAAAACAACTCAAGAAGCTTGGGAAGCTCTGAAAACTGAGATCATAAAAGTGCAGTCTAGCACAGTACCACTGAGAAAGAAAAATAAGAGACCTCCAATGAAACCAGCATGCTTGCATAAAGACCTCTCTGATAAAATGGAAAGAGGGACACATAACTAAAACAGAATACTAACAACTAGCCCAAATCTGCAAAGATGAAATCAGGAAAGCTAAGGTTCAGAATGAAGTAAGACGTGTAACAAATGTTAAAAATAATGAAGTTGCTTTCAACATGGAAAAACAAGATTAAAGTAAAAGAAATGGTCAACTAATGGGAGAAGATGGCAAGGAGGTTACAGGTAGCAGAGAGAAAGTGGAACTGCTTAATTAATTCTTTGCATCTGTCTTTACATAAAAGGAAAAAATAGTCCAACCTATCAAAAGTACCGTAAAACAAAATAAAGACTACAAATCAAAATAAACAAGAAAATGGTAAAAGAGTACCAATCCACTATACATGAGTTCAAATCACCAGGACCAGGTTGATTACATCTCAGGGTTCACATTCTGGCAGATGTGAACTCAAAATCACTAAACCAAACATTTCAAAGCTCCTGGAGCACCGGAAACCATCAGAGACCTACAAAACAGCTGGTGTGGTTGCAGTCTTCTAAAAGGGGAAAATAGATCCAGGAAACTACAGACAAATCAGCCTAATGTCAATGCCTGGGAAAATCTTGGAAAAGATAATTAAGCAATGAATATGTAAACACCTAGAAACAAGAAAATGGGAGTGTCAAAACAGATCATGCCAGACAAGCCGTACTGCATTTTTGACAAAGTGACTAAATTAGTGAATCAGGAAAATACTGTTGTCATAGTTTACTCTGCATCAGAGGCAGAGAGGGAGATAGACAGGAGTGAGGCAGAGGAACAGCTGGAGCCCGTTCCCAGTGTGTGCATGCGCAGAGCTGCCAGAAGACAAGAACTACTCAGAAAACAGGGTCGACTTGTAAAGCCACAGCTTGGAAGTGATTGGCCCTCCCATATGAAACAAAAGAGGGGTGAACAGGGAGTTAGCTTTTGCAGGAAGCAATTCATTTGTTCCATGATTCTGAGAAACTCTGTGCCAAGTTTTGCCTTTTGCCTCGTTTGGAAACAAGTTACGTGGCAGCTTGCCAAGTGAGATAAGGTGTGTTGAGAAATATTACTTTGAAAAACTGTTTGGACAAACCTTGTTGACTGTGAATGAAAGTAATTCACAGCTGTGTAAATAAAAGAGATTTTGCCAAAGAGACTCTGCTTCCTGCTATTTAAGGGAGCCTAGGTCAGAACACCATCTCTTCGGGTACATCAGCCATCACCCATTGTTCTTCCGGGTTCCAGCGCACTTGGTCTTCGCTGAGCTTCCGGTTGGTCTCTGCTCGTCCGTGCTGGTCTCTGCTCTGCACACGGGCCAGCTGGTCTTCACACATGCATGCGCGCCAGAAGACTAGGTGACCGCCGCACATGCGCACACCAGAAACGATGCTTCTCGGAAGGCGCAGGCGCGCCAGGAAACTGCTCTTCTGGTTTCCGGCACTTCCATGTGTACACGCTGGGGAGCTGCTCTTCCAGTTTCTGGTGCTCCCCACTCACGTGCTCTCATTTTGGCACTTGGTGCCAAAAAGGTTTGCCAACACTGGTCTAGGTGTACACAAACAAACACTGAATTAGGTGTCAAATATTTTACAAAATTTATTTTGAGGCATAGGACCTCTCCACAATGGTCAATATGATTAAAAAGTTTGGAAAAAAACTAGAATATGTCTGGAACCATTGCTTTAGTTTTAAGAGTTTTGTATTTACAAGTAGCTGTAAAATATTATGGCAGGTAGAAAATGGTTCCTGGGTTCAGTAATCTTGCTCAGGATTCTTTATTGCATGTGCTTTATTCATTGCTAGTGCTGCAATGCAGAGATAACTATTTGGGATCCTTAAATTATATAAAGTAATCTGTTACACTACATAGCTTAAGGAAGCAAAAAGGTTTTAAAGTTTGAGAAGTTCTTGAAAATATGTAAAGGGGTTTATTTTTCCTCTTTGGTTTGGCATGAAGCCAGAATGTTTAATTCTGTATTTCTTGTAGCATTACCATTTTGTGGAAAATGTTTATTTCTTGTTAGAAATGGAATGTGTCCTAGTTTCTAAAAGCCAAACATCTTATAAAGCAATAAGTGGTTTTATTTTGTTTTGTTTACATTTTTAAATTTTATTTTTTCATTTCAGCCTTATATTAAGTCAACAACTGAATGTGAAGTGGTTCTGCATGACATCTCTTGAGTCATTTGTTATCCATTTGTGTGTATGACACTTTATGAGAGACCTTTTATTTCACATTGCTATTAAAATGTATTTAATATGTGCCTGTATAGTTTTAATCTGGCTGGAAAAAAATGAAAATTAATTCATTCTATAAATGTCTTCGACTATATATATATATCATCTTCTCAAGTATCTGCCCAATGCTGGGATATTTGTAATTGAAAGATAGTTGACATAAACCTTTATTTCAACAATATGGAACAGTTTTTTTAAGGGCTACTTTACTGGCCATGATACACTTACTCTCTAAATAATTTTCTTCCAGATTTGTGTTCTGTTTTTATTCTCCCAGTTTTGGCCTTGTGACAACATATCTGTTAATAATACACTAAGAAGTGGAATAGATTTGCTTAAATAAACTGATTCAAGTCATGCATCTATTTGATTTCTTCACCATATCCAAAAGACTACCTTCCTTTGCACTAATTTGGATATCCTCAAATCTTTTTGTTCTAGAAATATAAGGGAAGGTTCTTTATAGCTGCCTTCTCCTGCAGCACTGATCAAAGTTTTATAGGCTGATCAGTTTGGAGATTACTCACAATGCATTTGCTATAGCTGCTCAGTGTAGAAAACCTTAAACGCCAACTGACACAGCTCTAGGATGGATACCTTTAGTGGATAGTGTGAGCAATCCCACAGTGTTAGCCCAAACAGCCCAGATTGGAGTCCTTCAACTAAGGACTGAGGAGGTGAAAGTAACCTCTTCTGGAGCTCTTTCCAAAGCAGTAATTTTGCCCTTTCAAAGGGCACTGCGTCTTTTAATCCTTTGTCAGGAAAAAGCAAGAGTACATATTTTAAAAGACCGTGAGAAGTTACTAATGATGACTATACTTGCTGAGGATACTTACTATACTTACTCCTCAAAAAAAATATTAGAAAAAAAGGCAAGAGGCATGTTGCTAACTCTTTCAACTGCTCATGAAGTGTCTAGAAGAGACTAAAGGATGCCATGTCTTGTGAGCTAATATGCAGCTGTTGCCATAGCACACCACTTGAAGATGCCTGGCCAGCATTGTTGTCAGCCATTTCTCTTAACATATTTTGTGGGAGAAACCAAAGAAAAGAAAAGGAAGAAATGATTGGAACAAATATAAGATCAGCAGTATGATTCAAATACTTAAAAATTAAACATGTAATTTTGCAGATATAGTTTAACTCGTAAAAAATCTTTGTTTATTCTTTAAATATAAATATTACAGATCATTTTTAGTTTGTATTTTTAAGGTTATTGATAAAATGTAGCCTGGGAACTCAATTTTGAATGCTGAGCTGTAGCATAAGCATTACTGGACTAAATGGCACTATTCACTTATGTTATTTCACATAATATATTCCAATATCTGTGTGCATGAAACTTACTTTGACCAATTTAGACAAGTTACTGGCTGCAGTTTTTAATGTGTAGCTTTATTAAACTACCAGCAGCCCTTCCCACCTAATATGCGCTCTGGCTTTGTTCTTTCATTTCTTTTAAACAGAGGAAACTGAAGGACCATATTCAGGTGTTAAGTTAAGCTTATCTCCACTTTTATGAAAGGTCATTGGGTCATATTTCTGGCATGTTAAACATTTGAAAGATTTCAAAATCAGAATGTTTTGCACACTTCCACAATTAGTACTTTAATTGTTTTCTTTTTGGCAAAAAGACATTACTTTTTTCTTATATAATTTACCAATCAGACAGGTTTTTCATAGTATTTCATTTCAAAGTAGGCAGTATGGTTTTGTTAAGAAATTAAAAGGAAGGGGACATTTTTAAAAAAATGTGCTTTTGCACTATTCATATGTTTATATATACTTTTGCAGTTAGCAAAAATGTATTCTGTGGGAACAACTGGAATAAACAGTTTACATGACAAAGTTTATAATGTCCTTTTTAAGAATACTTAAGTGTTGGCAATAGAAAATACCACTTCAATTAGGAAGAAATAGCAAATGTTATCCAAATAGTATTACTGATTATGAAATCAAGTGGAGTGAAAGGATCTGAATAATTATTTGTAATCTAAAAATGTATAAAACTGAAAACTGAAAATCTAAATAAGAACTAGCTATGAAATGTGTAAGCATTGTAGAGGCTACCCAGAGCCTGTATTTTGAAATAGATAGCCATAATTAAAAATAACAAAAATAATAGAAGGTAAATATGACTATGTGTTGTGTAACTTTTTTTTAAAAAGGTATATTGCAGTGGTGGGTTCCTACTGGTTCGATCCGGATCTTGCGAACCGGTAGTAATGGTGGCGGGAGGCTCTGTCCACCCGCCCGGATACCATCACAGGCGCTCTGCGCATGCGCAGAAGCTCTGCGCGTGAGCAAAGCGCATGCATACTCACGCTCCTGTTGCAAACTGGTAGTGAAGGTAAGTGGAACCCACCCCTGGTTTATTGTTTCTCCCTTCCCCACAGGTTTGGAACACTGTTGATTTGATCTGACCCCAAATGAGTAACACTAATAAGTAGTTGTATTTGAATCTCAGCATTTTTCATTTTGGGAGATGGCTTCATAACAAAGGTAACACAGGAGCCTTTTCCATAGAATTAATTGTCTTCAGTTCAGATCTTCCCTGATAAACTTTAAGCACTGACCTAAAACAAGAACAATATGTTTTAATTTAAAGAGTGGAACTTGAAGCAGTGAAGTTTTGTTGATGCTGTAATAAAGGTATAAAGCTTCTTCATTGAAAAGCCTCTTCCAATTTTTTGTTTCCTGGAAAATATGTAGAGACATATCTACATATACAAATAAACGTATATAGAATAGAATTAACAATTCCACTTTCATGCTAAATGTAGTTCCTCCACATCTCCTATAATTAGAAGTGTGCTCTGAACAAGCTGAGACTGGTCCTTGCCGAGCAATGATCTCCCGCTGGTACTTTGATGTGACTGAAGGAAAATGTGCCCCATTCTTTTACGGCGGATGTGGTGGAAACCGAAACAACTTTGACACTGAGGAATACTGCATGGCAGTCTGTGGCAGCGTCAGTAAGTGGATCTTTCCAGCCTGTGGCAGTTCTTTCTCTTTTCTATCTCATGCCACCCTGCCTCTGCTGTTCTGTAGTGAATATTTTTGTTTTTGTTTTTCTTTAACAAAAAAAAAAAGGACTTTGGGAATGGGCCTATCACTAACCATATTTCTGTCAGCTTTCCTAATTGCCCGCATCTTTGTAGAATGTGTTTGGCCATTAGTGCGTCTGTTTCTCTCGCTTTCTATCTATTCAGGCATGACAATTAGTGACTTCTGTCATCTATGTTGTAGACACAAATTGCTGCTGCTGCAGTAATGGAAACTGGGATATGAAAAACTTCGAATTTAAAATTTCTGCTAAAAACTTGTTATACAAACATACTCACTGTTGTGCATCTGTGTCCTGTTCTCATGCATGCACAGTGAATGATCAGAATAGAAACAATCTGCAAGCTTGTAAACTGCCTCTGGTTATATTATTTTGTTTGTGTCCTGTTTTGTAAAATAGTAGTGATGCAACAAAATGCATGTCCACACAAAATAAACGTCTCTTTTCAGAAAAAATTGATCTGAGTACTCTCACACATGCATCCACAGTATGTACAATAGATACACGTACACATTTATTTATTTGTTATAGATGATTGTGAAGATTAAATCACACATACATTTACATAATTGCTGTACATTCAGTTCTGGTAAAATAGAATTTATTTTTATAAAATGGGCTTGTGCCAGTTATTGAGTTGACATGTTTCCATATCATTCTGATACATTTGGGGATGCAATAGAATATTTATTGTCTGATTTGACTGGTTACAGTTATACAATTGCTTTACGGTACATTATAATGCGTCTTATGGCAAAATGTTTCCAAAGATTGATAATTGGGATAATCTACAACTTGTCACAGTTTAATAAAATGACAAACTATGACTGATAAGACTAAGCAGTTATTCTTCACTTTCAAATAATAGGATGATAAAAGACTAAGTCAAAAGGGGAGATGGACACAAACCTTGACCCTTTCATTATAAGCTTTATTATGATTTGGTTTACATGGTAACTGAAATTCTCATTATTGAATGATATTTTATGAAATTATTGCATTTTCTCCCCAGTTTATCCTACTCAGGCAGTAATGTTTTCATTTAATTTTACAGTGATTTTATTTCTATAGAAATAAAGCTTCATATACACTACAAAAATATATATACAATCAAATACATTGTGTCATTTCTCTTCTGAGGTACTTATACTGCAGTCTGAAATGCACGTATTGGGAGCACAGTTGAATTAAATTCAGCTGGAGTTATTTCAGAGGGAAATATGCTTAGGAAAACATTCTACAAGTCATTAAGTATGTTTAGTTCTGCTTAAGTGGAAGAAGTTTACTTTGGGTATTGGGTAGCTGGTATTTAATGTTTTGCACTCTGAAGCCAGGCACAGCAGAAGAAATGGCTTCTCTTCTCAAAGCTACTTCTTTTTCCAGGATAACTATTTTCAAAACGGGTTTATACAAGAGGTTTTTGATCTTATTATTGCAAGTGAGGCCTCATTTGTTACCTTGTATTTTCTTCTCCCTTCTGAGGAAAAACATCTTAAGTGTTGTCAGAGAAATATCTGACTGGTGATGTGATTCAGAGATTGAACATAGAATAACAGTGTTGGAAGGGACCTTGGTGGTCTTCTAGTCCAATACCTTGGACTATACCATTTTAAACAAACAGAGGTGAAATATACTTACCTTTCCTATTGGTTCTCTTATGGGCGTGCGCCGTGCATGTCTGCCATTGTCTGCGCACGCGCCGTCATCTGCACATATACAAAGCTTTCTGTCCATCCGCAGATATATTCACTCTGTTTATTCCTTTTGTCCAATACAGGTAGTACTTGACTTACAACCATAATTGAGCCCAAAATTTCTGCTGCTAAGCAAGACAGTTGTTAAGTGAATTTTGCCCCATTTTATGACTATTCTTGCCACAGTTGTTAAATGAATCACTGCAGATAAGTTAGTAACAGGGTTGTTAAGTGAGTCTGACTTTCCCATTGACTTTGCTTGTCAGAAAATTGCAAAACATGATCATATGATCCCAGGAGACTACAGTTCTCATATATACATGCCAGTTGCCATGTGTCCAGATTTTGATCATGGGACCATGGGGAAGCTGCAATAGTCATGAGTGTCAAAAACATCATTAGTCACTTTTTTCAATGCTGTTGTAACTTTGTTCGCTAAACGAACAATTGTAAGTCGAGGACTATCTGTATCTCCATTTCCAAAGGTCCAAGTTGCTTGAATATTTGGATACTTTATTTTAACATTTTTTCAAGCAGTCTAAAAAAATTCAAATGAGATCATAACTATAATTTGTTTTTCTCTCCCCTCCCCCCTTGTTATAATGCTGGTGGAGATTCATCAAGCATTAAAAATATATTAGGTGGGGTTATTTTTAAGAAAATAAATGGGATTTTGAACAGGGAACTTTAAAATATATAAGTACTTTAGAATCCTAATACCTTCTCTCATACTCTTGGGAAATAGTACAATTCTGCAATATATGTTAAACTTCCCTTGCAATTATTGATGGCTTAAAAATAAATTCTGTACAGACCTCATTATTTCTTTATTTCACATACAATGTTTTGGTATTCATATATGTAAAGCAATCGCAGGTTATAGAAGGATTGAGCTGGCCTAAAGATTCATGTCTGCCTGTAATTATCTTAAGAGTTGTATGTTCAGTTAATACAATAGTGATCCTTAAAGGATTTTTCTTAAAAACAGTAATTTCAATCTTTAACTGCTTTTAAGATTCCTTTTAGTTTCCTAGGACAGATGGTTGTTAAAAGTGATGCAATGTAGCATTTATCACAAATCATATTTTATTTAACAATTCAGTACTAAGTAACACACAGCATTAATGTTAGGTATGTTAAGAAAGATATAAAGATAAAGGTTTGAAACACATTTTTAGGTGTTGAATCTTATGGAAGTCAGAAAGTTATTAGGCTAATGACATTGTGCTAAACTGTGGGACATTGCTTCCTTCATCTAATAGCATAGGAATTAGAACTAAGATTTTTTTTTTTACTTCTCTCTCTCTATATAATAAAGTTAATGCATCTTACACTTTAAAAACAGGAACAATTAAAGTAACTGATCATAGATATTATTAAGATTTTATTTTATACGTGTGTGTATAATCTCGATGCATATAAACTTCATATTGTTGTGAACAGAGAATAATACTAAGACAACTTTACTTGGAACAGTTTATATCCTGTATCAATACCTTTAAGATCTTCGAACAATAGCATCTTCCCCAAATCCTTGGGAAAGGTTTCGATATGTGGATTAAAAATGCCTAATCCAATCTAAATATTGGGCTAATTGTGTGACCGGCCATAATAATGTAAGGCATTTTAAAAGCAAAAAATAAGAAACCGATCATAGATGTCCAGAAGAGAAAAACCAAGCATTGCAATAAAAACAATTTATAAAGGTTTAGCAACTACCCTAATGTAAGGCTTGTGAGAACAGTTGTGGTTTTAAAAGACTTTCAGAACATTATTAGGGTGGGAGCTAAATGGAAATACTATTCTCAGGGGCAGGTATCATGACTGTGAAAACATGTTTCCTTATCCGAAGAGAGGACATTTTTTAATTGAGGCCATGTAGAACATGCCTACTTTGCCTGATCTTACTGGACAGGCATTCTGAAGTTTGGAATTAGAGAAGAAGAATCTTATTCCAGTTCTAAATTGCTTGGTAAACAATTGGAGTTTCAACTCTGTTTTGTCCTTCTTGAAAGATGTAAGAAAAGGTCTTGAATGGTTCCAAATCAGCATGATTCATTTTGTATGATGTGCACAAATTCAATATTGACGCTCTCATAATCACACTAATTAATTAGCATTTATATTTGTTCCCCAATGTGCAATCTAAATTGAGGCTAGCTATTTCTTTAGTAAAGAATTTTACAACACTTTTGCCAAGACTTACCAAATAAAACACATGACTCTTGCTGAATATATTATAATGGCCTCATCAACACTGTAATTGTGGCAGATCCAATGTTTGTGTGAACTTTCTTAAGCATTGTTATAGATATTAGGGTTATAGTGCAATTTCAAATGGTAAAGCATCTTGAAAATTTGTATTTGCCTGTATAGTTCTATTTACCAAATTTGTCATTTAAACATTAAAAGCTGTGAGATTGTGTCCAAATGTGCAGTTTTGTGTTTGCACGAACAAAAGAATACACAGGTAGACCTCGTTTAACATTTGCCTGTTTAGCAACCATTTGAAGTTCCTATATCACTGAAAAAGTAACTTTATAACCTGTTCTTGCATTTATGATCATGGCACATCCCAGTGGTCATGTGATCAAAATTTGGGCATTTCACAGCTGGCAGGTGTTTGATTGTCACAAAGTCCCATGGTCATATGATCACCATTTGCAAACCTCAGAGTTAGCTTCTGAGAAGCAAAGTCAATGGAGAAGCTAGCAGTAAAATCGTAAGTCATGGCCATGTGATGTCACACTTAATGATCCCTAGTAACTTTTTTAATGATTAAATGGAAAATGACGTCAGTCTGTTGCAATCATGTAATGTTTCATGTAGCAACTGTATTGCTTAGTGACAAGAGTTGTTTGTCCCAATTGTGTTTGCTAAACAAAGTCTACCTAGACATTAAAATGTTAAGCTTGGTTACAAGAAGATATTCAATGTTCTCTATTTTTATATTTTAACTTTCAGAAATTGTCTAGATGGCACTTGTAAAAAAATGAAATTCTACAAAAGAAAGTATGCTTCACCATTGAAGATTTGATTCAATATTCATACGAATTTGGGATAAATGAGAATAAAATGAATGACAAGAATTCTGAGTTATATGCACATTTGCACATTTAACTTCATTACATCTGCTGTTAATTTGTGGTTTTTAAATGGGGAAAGACCAACTGAATAGTGAAAGATTTGCTTTATTTCATTCATGGGATAAAAAAAATCATGTTATTGATTATATGGCT
This sequence comes from Sibynophis collaris, assembly GCA_036250565.1. NCBI lineage: Eukaryota > Metazoa > Chordata > Lepidosauria > Squamata > Sibynophiidae > Sibynophis > Sibynophis collaris. The sequence goes on along the minus strand of JANHFK010001817.1, from coordinate 70,705 downwards.
GACTTCAGTTGAGAACCTGAAAAGCCATTGAGAGTCAAAATAATTCTGGCGTAGATGAACAGATAAATTGTCTTGGTTTATGACAGTTTCCTGTATAATAATTTCTTCAGTTTTCAAATTAAAGGCAAGGCTAAAGAAGCCTGCAATAATTAGCAGGAAAATTGTGTTTGGACAATGATGAATTTTTAACATATGCTATTACCATATGTTTGTGAGCTTTTTCTGGCAATCAAAGCTTTGGAGAGCTGCATGGATCAAGTTTAGTGTTCTCTTCGTATCTTTGTCTGATATGCTATTCCTACCTCCTGTCTTGTTAGTTGTAGCAAAAAATAAAATAATGTTTGAGTGTAGTCATAAAGTGGGTTTTTAAAATTTGTTGTGTGTAGGAACAGGGTACAAGTCAAATTTGCCTAGGAATTCAATCTGCATATGTAATTATATACTTGTTTGCTTTCCCAAATTTAAAAAAAATGTTTTAAAATCCTAGTTTCCTCTCATTGCTTCTTTTGAAATAACCTGAAACTTTCATGCTTTCCTGTTGTGTTTATATGCATCTTCTCTGAAATGCAGACATATTTTCTTGAAATACATTGTTTATGTATTTGTTCCTCTACTCGCTGGTTGCTTACAATGTAAGATTTCATAATTCCTTTTAAAAGAAATCTTTGTTTTCTTTTGTAAATTCCTGTTTCTAGTACCTACCACAGCTGCCAGCACTCCGGATGCTGTTGACAAGTACCTGGAAACACCTGGCGATGAGAATGAACATTCCCATTTCCAAAAAGCAAAAGAGAGACTAGAAGCGAAGCATCGTGAAAGAATGTCTCAGGTAAACCGCAGATGGGTCTTATTAACTGGTTTTTGTAATGCAAACTTGATGTAGCTATCCACTATAATCAAGTGTTCCCATTTTCTAAACCTTAATGAATTTCTTTGATTATTTAATTTATCCTCTCATTTTTGTTCCTCCAGTTGCTTACTCCCCCACACCACAAGTCTTTTTAAAAAACCTACAAGCCTATTCAGGACATAGTGCACCCTTCTTGAATTTAAAAAAGCATTCACTTTTGATTTCATAAATTGAGGGTATGGTGCGTCAAACTTTTCCCCCCAATGCTTATATATTCAAAATATAATCTATGTAGTTTTAATTCAGCTTTAGAGTGAACATTCATAACTTTCAAAGAGAAGCTGGCCTGCTAAAGATTTACACTTTGTATAGAACCTTAGTAAATGATAAATGATGAGCTATGATAAAGCGTTTTACATATTATATTCTCAGCTCTTGTTTGTTTTTTGCTGGCCACTAATGTTAAAATCTTGTGTCCAAAAAGTCCTCCCCCTACCCGCCATTATAATTGGCTGATAACAATATCCTTTTGATTATAAAACGGGTACATAAAGTTGCTGAGGTAACTGTTAACCATATATCAATGACTCTTAATTCATTCACCTCTCGTCTAGACTATTGTAATGCTCTCTACGTGGGGCTGCCCTTGGGGTCGAT